>JAYKXP010000298.1:0-32811 GCA_037176845.1 Paramarasmius palmivorus | reverse complement strand
TTTTGTAGATTAAGTACAGGCATTAAGGGTTCCTTTGGATATGCGGGGTCCTTTGGACATTCACCTACCAGGATTTCACTGTCCCTTGTTGCTATAATAGAGTATCATATGTTTAGACTAACATATAATCTATCTTCCTGCAGAATTACAAGAGGAACCGTGATTGGGAACAAGATATATTGAGGATGCAAAGTTGACAGTTGGTGCTTTGGACAGAAATTGAACTTTTGATCTCCTTATTATGATATGTCCAGCACCCTGATTAGGCCAAATTTTGTTGGATCTTATTCTGCTCTCATCTATGTTGACCACAATGTTGAATTTGTATCCACAAGCCTTGATCAATGGGATGTAGAACCAAATTTGTGTTTTGAGACCCTCAGACAGTGATGAGATTTTTGATGGAGTGAAAGGCATGACAAAGCCGAGTGATGTCCTACGAAACTTGGTTGGTGTCACAGATCAGTACTAGCTGGAAGTGGGTTGGAGTTACCCTCCAACAAGGCGAGTTCAGTTTGAATGACTGATAAAAATGAACAAATTCAACTGGCCTTGCTTTGGGAACCTTTCAGAACCTTTCAACCTCTGCCTGGTTTGCGGAAGGGACCTGTTCGGACCATTGAAGCCGACGGCCGATTTTAGCCATGCGTGGCAGGCATGGGAAATTTTGCAAATAGATATTTCATGCTGTCCCCCTTGCTTTCCCCTGATAAAGAACGAGATCTTCATTACATTTCGAACTCGTAAACACATCTGAAGGATGATCAAAAGTGTCGCTTAGCTTCTTCATAGTTTTTGACATA
Organism: Paramarasmius palmivorus; assembly: GCA_037176845.1. NCBI lineage: Eukaryota > Fungi > Basidiomycota > Agaricomycetes > Agaricales > Marasmiaceae > Paramarasmius > Paramarasmius palmivorus. The sequence continues at coordinate 32,008 of JAYKXP010000298.1, read as the reverse complement.
GTATTACATTTTCCTGTTGTCTTTGATTCTATAAAGTACACAATATATTAGCAAACAACCTTCTGGTGAGGCTTATATAGTTTTTTTCATGAGATGTTCAGTATTACTAAATTGGGAAGCTGCTGAAATAGTAGTGTCTGAAGGAACCCTTAATGCCTGTATCTATGAATACAATATGAAATGAGAATTCATGTTTTATCAGGCTTTTCTGGGACTTTCCACAGTATCTGTGTCCCCCCAATATTTCCAATGTTTTGGCCAACTTGGATATCAGTCATAATACATAGCACTATAATATTGACATACCATTCCCAACTACTAAGTATGATAAAAGGTACAATAATCAATATTTTAAGGACAAAAAAGAAGAGGGAAATATTAGTATCTAATATTACAATTGAGATATAAAAACAAACCACATTTTTGCCTTGTGGCTTTGCATCCAAATGCCATCATGACACAGGGGGCAAAACCCACATGCCAGAATTTTCCTGGCACATGGTGTTTCACTGCACTTCCCCTGTACTTATCATGCACTGATAGAATGAAACCCCTTTATTCCACTAAGTAGTACCTGTTAAGTTAGCCCAAAGTAAATAATAATGCAAGCCCTTTCTCTTCTTTGTTCAACTATCCTACATATTACTTGTTACAAAGACTCTAGCAAGGAACTCAACATAAGTCACCTTTGTACTGTAGTGGTTGTATTGTACATATGCTCACTTGTTTATCTCCATGGCCTTTAGTATTTATAAATCGTACCAACAGTATGTTTGGACATGCCCCACTTTATACTTAGAATAAGCCCTGCTCAATTTCTTTCTATAGTCCACTTTATCTTGTATATAAACTTCGGATAGCCGCTTGGTTCAATGCCGGGTAAGTTACCCACACCTGCACAACTTTCCATACCCTGCCTGCCCGTTGGAATGTACCGTAAACTATCATCCACCAATTACCAATAAACATACAATCATCTTTAACACCTCGCAACTTTGTTAACTCCCAGCGTCCCAACGCTGATTCCAAAAAACACAGTAAGTACAATATTTGATAACACACTGATTTGTCAGTGATGGAATGCTGACCAGTCCCTTTCACATAGCTGAGCGTCTCCATGCTAATGCCCCTTTGCGACTCGCCGTCTTCTTCAATCAGCGATGAGACGTTGACCTCCCAAACTGACCTCACCACTCCCCGGCAATGGCCAGCTATTCATTGCCAACCCTCAAGGCCCCAGCGACGGGACGCTAGCCATTCACCTACAGACTCGGTGTTACCACACTGGGAGATCTTTTCATGACACTCAGCGTAGTGACTCTGACACATAAATATCTCCATACCCAGCGATGAGACGATGTCAATGCCTCCGCAGACTCAGCGTCCTCACACTGACGAATCATTCACCAGACTCAGCGTCACAACACCGTCAATATCACCTCTCCGATACCCAGCGACACAACGCCGACCAGTTAGGATCCTGCAGACTCAGCGTTACCGCGCTGACGAACCATTTACCACCAGACTCAGCGTCACAACGCCGTCAATATCACCTCTCCGATACCCAGCGACACAACGCCGACCAGCTAGGATCCCGAGGACTCAGTGTCCTCACGCTGACGAACCATTCACCACCAGACTCAGCATCACCACACTGTCATTTTCACCTCTCCGATACCCAGCGACACGACGCCGACCACCTATGATCCAGAAGACTCAGCGATAACACACCGACACCCCAAGCTTGATTAGCGTCAGCGTCAAGACACCGACCGTCACTCCCTTCAACACCCAGCGATGTGACGCTCGTCCCCCTTGACCAAACAAACCTCCGCATCACCACACTCCACCACAACATTTCGCTACTACCACACGCATAACAAACAGGTGAGTCTGCAATTTCCCAAACGCAACCAACACTGAAACCTTTCAGAATTCCATCATGTGTTTAACTGCACCTCGCCCGGGGTTGCTGTCGCTACCCGCAGAAGTTTTCACTCAGATTTTTTCCAACATACTCGATAATGGAATCCAACTTCACGATACAGATCAATGACGCCAGCTCGTTACCCTTCTGTGAACATCCAGCTTCCTCCGTTCCGTTGTGCTCAACAACTCTCCATTCCATCACATTTTCCTAAACGTCTCTCTACCCCGTTGCCATTCCCCTTGACTGCAGAGATATATACAATTCATCGTCCAACATGCACATTCACCACTACATGTCCACGTCAAAATCTGTTTTCTGACATATCTCAATGTCACCACTCATGCTGATGAGCTCAAAGAATTCCGATGCTCCTGTCTCAGCACCTTATGTCGGCACAGCTGGAAATCTCTGTCCGTTTTCACTCTCGGACCCATTGACCAATTCGTCCTTTTCCTTCAATGTCTACCCGATCCCTCACAGCGAAATCCCAGTACTTGTCAGGTTACTTGTGGTCGACCACATACTGATAAATCACTGGATGCGCTTGCCAAGCTCCTACCACCCAGCGTTGTCAAGTTAACGTTACTACCCGGCGATTGGAGCCCCTGTGTCATTCCTTCTGCCGTCAGCAGGCCATTGCATTATCTGCCCAATATTACCTTCCTTGACATGTATTCGTCCCCCCAAGCTGTGCTTCCTATCCTACAGCAGCTTTCCAATCTTCGGAGCATTCGTCTCTCGCTTTACGGCCATGAAGTATGCGGAGACGAGGAGAGGAGATATCGATCGGAGGAAGTCTTACTTCCTCATCTCGATAGTTTGGAAGTCATTATCAAGCGAACATGCCACTGCTCCATTATGCTCACCCAATGCAATGCTCTCCATGTTCGAGACCTCTTTTATCATCTACATCTCCCCACAATCAGCAACATCACCTTAACATGGTGCCTTCCCATGTTGCTCAGTGACAAACGGCCTGTCTGGGAAGCTCTTAAATTGATGCTCATATGCACATCCCACCCCTTGCGGCAGGTCGCATTCCATTTTTCTCCAGACTTGGGCCTCACACAATCTGAGTTCAACTCAATGTTGACCCAATGTGGTGTAGACAAATCTGTAGTCAATATTGATTATACCTTACATTAGCAATGATGTTCCCTACCCTGTAACAACGGAGATGTGTGTTCATCTATCTATCTGTCTATCTCTACTTGTCATCAAGTTGATTTTCTTCCATTTGTAGTACCTACCTGTTTTGGTAAACACCCCTTATGACATGTCATTCCTTACCACCACGACTCATTTTTTTGATTCTCATATCTGTGACTGAAACATTCATTTGACCATGAGTAGAACGTTGGAAGAGACCCTGATGGATGAAATCAAAGCCGCTTTCGCGCAAGAGTATCGCAAAAGAGGCAGGAAGGCGAAATTGCAGTGGATAAGGCAAAACCAAAACCAGGTGCGCCATGCTCCCCTTCCTCAGATTATTGGCTCACCCTGATGCATTACAATAAAGCCTTGCGACTGGTGTGTCAAAGATCGTGTTCCATGCGTACCTCGCAAAAACACATCCAGAGGAGCGACACAGTGCAATCATTGTTTGCAAAAGGGCAAGTGTTCTAAATCGGCTCAAGAGCGCAGAGACCGTGTCTGTAGGCGAATGAATCTCACCCAGGACCAATATGACACATTAGAAGCTTGGTATCTTGGACAGAAGGGTCCAGCGAACACATCAACCAAGGTACTTAACCTTCCTCTACCCTTTTCACCCAAACCCATGTTTGCCGATTTAGGGTACATCCCCATCCCCAATGCCCAAACGAAAAAAATCCAAACCAGCGAAACGCACAGTTATCACTGAAGATTCCACCGACGACAATGAGAAGACCCGAAGTCCCATCACAGCAAAGCGAAAGCGGCCTACCAACACCCGGCCAACTGCCTCCTCCAAGACTACCTCTGTGCTGACCACTGGCAAGCCCACTTCCTCCAAACGACGAACTCTCGCTGGCGGGGTGAGTAACTTTGAATTTTCTTTCCCTACGCTTCTATTGACATGACACATTGCAGTCCAAAGCAATCGTCCCAACCCGATCACCCACTCAAGAGAACAATAATGTGATTCCTTCGCAGCCCACTCATGCTCTACCTCCTGACAGCTATAATTCCTTCAAACGACGAACTCATGTTGGACAGGTAAGTAATTCCAACTTTCCTTGTCCCAAATTTCTACCATACTCAGACTGACGCTACACGGCCTAGTCCAATAGAACTGATAGTTTGACTCCACAAGGCACTCGCGGAGATAACTACGATGAAGACGCCACACCCAATAACGACGTTGAAAATGTTGCACTCGCTCCTGAAGACAATCACCTTGAAACCGAACATGTTTACGAAGATGACGACGTTGACGAAGTTGACAAGCTTCTACTAAATCAGTCCACAGCAGAAATAGAGGAAGATGGTCATAGTGAACATAGTAGCGATGAAGAATTGGTTTATCCCCCAGTGCATCTTCTCCACTCTATACATTCCTACTCAGTTACATGTCACCTAGACAAGGTTGCCCCCGAAGAGACGCCAAACCAGCACCCTTTTGAAATCTAGAACTCCCAGCCCACCTATTCTAAATGTAGATCTCTTATCCCTGCATGCCCCATCACGTAACTAATTCAACTGTTACCCAGACATGCTCGCCCCCCAAAAAACGTAAACTCAATGCCTTTTCAAGATCTAGGAGCCACAGCCCAGCCATTCTCAATGTATGTCTCTTAATCTCTGCATCCTTTTTTCACGCCGTGTTCAAAATGTTGTTGTAGTATTCCTTCCGTGACTCGCATATCGTCCCTGAAACTGAAGACGAGGCTCCAAGCTCCAACCCCGAATCTGAATCCACGCCCGCAGTGTCCAGTGCCAACCTACATGATTATCATGTCACGGCTTCCTCTCCCACTGCTGCGGTCAGTATCCAACAACTTCACAATGCTAATGTTCCACTAGTAAGCCAACTATCATTCATCATTTTGCATCAGTGAATCTGAGAGCCTCTTTACAGCATCTCTCTCGTCCCTCCAGTGTTGGAGCTCCTGGTGAAACCGTGTTCCGCATCCGCGGACCTCCTGGATCGCGTATTCACATCATCGTCGACACCCCGACGAGTTCCAATCCCGGCCCCGCGGTTCACTCGTCTCCGTGTGTCCTATCTTCTCTATATCCATAAGCCCACTAACCACTATCCATTCATCTATAGTACCCCAACTGCGTTACTGGGTCCAATCAGAGTTGTCAATACACTTCGCGACATTCAGCACACTCTTGAAGACCTCTCGACCAACTTTCGATTTTCTCGGCGTCCCTTGCAGCAATGTATCGACCAGTTCAATAACAGCATAGACTGACTGAAAAACACTATTACAGACATTCATTAGAGCTACCTTTACTCATTGTATTGTGCTTTTCTGAGGCTTCGAATGTTGTTAGCAATGCTCGCCTCTGTATTTTGCATCTGTATTCTTGTGTTTCTGGGGCTTTGAATATCGTCCAACACTTGCATCTGTATTCTTGTAGCCCTATTCGTGTACTTACTAAGTCTGCAGGTCGCCATATATTACCTTTTTGAGCGCTCTTTGACTCGCGCTATTGTCGGCCCGATGATGACATAAGCTATGCCAGCTCACTTCGCCCACTTTGCTCAGCTTCCTGATGCTCATTTCACTCAGCCTCCTCACACTCACTTTGCCCAGCTTCCTGACGCTCACTACACAGGCCCTGGCCATCCGCCACAATTCTACCAAGAACCCTTTCGAAGTCCCCAATGTGCCAGCAGCAAAGCCTATTCACCGAGATCTATTTTTCATCATTTTTCTAATACGAATCTGGTTCCATATACAAAGGTAGTGTTTCGTGTACAGTATGGCCCTATTCTGACGCATGTAACTTACAGATTTTCGTATCCTGCCAATACCACTATTTCCACATTCGGCGGCGCTCGAGTTTAGCTGGCCTACGCTATCATCTACCTCTGCATATGTGCCCAACGAAGCCGCCGAAGAACACTTAGAATGTCCCTTTGCATGGAATTTGTCCACGAGAAACTGTGTTTCGGAGAAGAATTCAGGCTCCCGACTCAGGCAATATGGACCCAACGCGCAAGCAAAGTTGTAAATGACTCTTTTTGGAGCCTTCGGCCACCTCGTAACCATTGCAGAGAAAACATCGTTTCTACCTTCGCCCTTGGGAATACAGTGAAACCCATAGCAAATGCTATGGGTGCACCAAGCACACATAATTCCACCAGTGAGCCTCTTTTCACCATATGTGGAATAGTATTTTGAGCATTTCCCTCTAGTCTTCACATCCTTCTCAGGCTCGCCATCTCCGGTCAGACCAGGATATACGGGACGCTTGTGTATCTGTGGCAAGCCATAGCAGCACCCCGTCTGGAAACCATATGTTAGTGTCGCCTTCTACAGTTTACCAGGCAAACTCCGCCACTGACCTGTCGCCAGTCGGGCATTTCCTCCCCACTTGTCATAGTTTCCAACGCCTCATTATCCCCTTTTACTGCTAACCATATCTCCGCTGCACGCCTCGCCATCCAAGCCGATAACACCACCAGACTGTCCCAATTGCTTTTTCCGCGGTTCAAACTTGATTCCAAAACAAGCATTAACGCGGGGATGCCGACCAACCGAGTAGCACTCTCTCTCGACAGGTTGGCCACGAAAGCTTTTAGATGACCCAGCGCTTCTGCGTTGACCATCTGTAGCACCGAGTCATCGGCAGCGAGCTGTTCATCTAGGTGAGATCAAACCCTGTTGCTTGCCACCTTACTCACCTGTTCAAGCAGAGCGCGATATCTTCATTTAATTCTACAGTCCATCTCAGCACTCTTGCGCCCAAAAACGTCTCCCAACACCTGCGCAACCGCTTCGTATCCTGCTCCGCAAAGGGTAGTCGTGATATCGTCGAACTCCAACCATTGACGATCTTCCGCCCCAGCGTTCTCATTGTCACTCGAGCATTCTTCTAAGTCAAGCCCGGCGTTGCCACCTATCACTTCCGTTAAGTGTTCTGCTATCACGGGTGTCCAAATCTGCCTACCTTTCGACGCCTTCCTTCCCCACATGGCCAACCATTTCAACAATCTCCCTCTAACCTTCCGTCGGCCCTCATTCACAACTACAATCCATTGTTGATGATCCACCCTTTTGCGCCGTCGGCGTGGTGCATTGTGGGCCTTATACGTAGGTGCACACAAAGAGCTCCTTAGATGCTTTTTGCCGAACGCCAGTGTCACTCCGTCCCATATCACATTACTAGGACATGGCCCACATTCCAGACATGACATGTCATCCTCCAACAGCTGCAAGTTTGCGTATGCGAACCAGGCAGAGCGAAATAAGTCCTCACCAACAAATCTACCTCCACAAGCCTCGTAAATTCTCCCCACACACAGAACAAAGGCTACAAACGGAGTCTCACTAGACGTGTAGCGATTTGTGTATTCATCCATCAATTCATGGGTGAACAACGCGGAGTTGTTGTAGTTGAACAATCCCAACTCCCTCCCTTCAGCGCCTATCCAACATTGACGTTGCGGCTGGCAACTTGGACATTGCTGTAATTCGATTGTCCGAGTCTTGCGTTCCATCAGCGTATAAACTAGGCATTCCTTGAAGATGGTTGGCTTGTCCTTCTCCCATAAATGCCTCCCACATGTGCTCCTGGAATCGGAGGAAAGCGAAATCACTTCACCAATATCGATGTTGGGATCCGGCCGGGGATATAGGGCTTTATCTGTTGGCAGCGAAGCCCATTCAGGGGGCAGTACAGGCAGGTATGAAACTGCTTTCTCGATTGTCTCTCTGACATTCATCTCATCCACTGTCTTGCTTTATTAGCCCATCCCAATGTGTACTCGCAGTAAACTTACCCATATACATTCTCCCCATCGATGGGTCCGCTTCCAAGTCCCCTTCCCATCCGAGATCTCTGACCATCAGAGCCAGTGCCTTCTTCTTGTGCACACAGTTAATGTGCGCATCTTTTTGACATGACCACATCCCTTCCCCGCCATGGTTACCTTCATAGGTCACGATTTCTCTGCTCCGAGCGTCTTCTGCCCCTGTCTCACCTTCCACCGAAAATTTCAGCAGTAACACATCTCCTTCCACCCCAACCAATCTCCGAGAGAAAAGTACCACGACAGGATTATCTATTCTCCCCTCCGTTCACTGTCAGGCCGGCATTCAACATACCCAAGACGGTGCTTACCTCATTTGAGTCTTCTCCTGCCTGTGCCCCAACATCGTTGAAGCGGCTATATTCAAAATCCTTGTAAAATCGTTTATGCCAGCAATGACCCATTCCCTGAGGACACAGACACGTCAAATGTGTTTCCGTGCCTCTCTGCCTGGCTTAGAAGTGATACCACGAATCCTGGGAGTGGGTGAGGATGCTGTACACTCATACACATACACCACTCACAGTTCCCTCCTTTTTTCTCTGGTCGAAACCTTGCACCATACACAACGTTCCAGAAATGTTGATAAAGCCCAGATATCCATCCTCCACCAAATTGACGAAGCTCTGGTAGGTGTCGTCTCCCTTCTCTGTGTCGTCGGTATCCATTGATAAAGATTCCATAGGTAATTCGTCGGATACACCACACCCAACTCCTGGATAGGGATCTTCGACAGCTAGTTGATCTGTTGGTTCTGTTGAAGGACCTGCGGAGCTACCAGTAATGCCAGTACTACCTTGCCGCTGGGACGTCTTCCCTCACCAGACATTTCCGATGCCACTTCTTTGACGACAGCAGGAGTGGAGTTTCGATGGACTCCTGTTGAAACTTACTAGATGGCCTGGGAAATGTTCTGCACGTTGCCTCTGTGTTTCAGGAATCGGTTCAAGAATCAGGCCTCGCTTTCGCGGCGGGATAGGTTCAAGGCCAGGCATCGAGCTGGTTTGCTGACAAAGCAATGATATCGACTATAAAACCCAGCCCACGCGTTTTTGTTTGTTGATTCCCTTGTACTTCACTCCCAGATGGTTGGCACACCCCGACGCACCTCAGGTCGACCCACGTCGCCCACCAAAAAAATCATCACCTCCAAGGGCATCAAAGGCCCTCGCTATTGTCGAAAATGCACTGACACCCCGCTTCATGAACAACGCTTGTGCCTCAAGTACAAACGCACTATTCGGAAATCGGTAAGACACTGATGAGACAGAGCTTTTACCGTATCTGAAGCATGTTCAATAGGGAGAGCAGGCGCCTTCTCCACCTTCTGCCACTACAGCGTCATTCGACCTCGCCAGGTCGGCCAATGTCAGTCTTTTACTATCTCAGTGGTTTCAGCTAATTCTGATTTACAGGGTCAATCCTTAATATCTAACGATACCCTAATTCCACCTTCACCCACGGTACGCAGGGGATCATCACCACTCTGCTTTTTCTGATTTGATTTTTCAGCGTGGAATGCTACACACTGTCAACACCCTTGATGAAGGAACGGTGATACGCCTGACTTTAATCACTTCTTTTTCGAACGCAAATACACTAGTTTTGCACGTTATCATTGTTGCATAAACACATAATGGTTATAGAAGGACTAGTATGAGCCCTGAATAGCTAGTCATTGGACGGAAGGTGTTTTAGGTGGTTATATTAGTGGATCCTGGTACATGGTACACCCCACATGGGTATCTGGCCACCACTTTTACTTCTACCAGTGGTTGTTGAAGTACAATCACCTCCTGAAAACTGTAGGGAGAAGGTCCTTAAGTGAACTCACTACAGACTACACCTAGAGCACCTACCGGACGCACCAAAGGGATTCTTACAAGCTAATTTACCCCTTCATACACCCAGAAGAGTTATACTGGCTCGGGCATCACTCGGGACTGATGGCAGAGGGGGAAACTGATCGGAAATCACCGATGCCGGATACGGCAAGGGTCTAGAGACCTGTCGGCCGAAGTGGAACCTATTGATCGGAGCAGAGGCAAAGCTGTTCAAACCGTTGTTACGGTGGCGGAAGCGGATTCCCTCTGATATACCTTATTGGAACACGTCCACATGGAGTGGATAAGAAAATTTAGAGGCGGCGTTATGTGGAGGAACGGTGTTGAGCGATGAGGAGCTCGGGAGGACCCTGCCAGGCCTCCAATTGGTGGAAAAGCGCTTGGCACATGGAAAAGAAAATTTTATAAAGGCTAAACGCCTACCCGTCGGCCAGGATTCAACTCCTGTACCTTTAAGACAGAGTGTTACCACTCGCTTGTCACGCTATTTGCGCCATATATGGACGTTGTGACCTATAGATTTCCCTGATATGTATATTTTCTCGTTGTATCTCTCTCCCAACTCTGTTTCATCTCTTTTTCTGTCTTGTTCCGCAGTTATTCCGACTCAGATTACCTATTATTCAGTTTATTCACCTTGGACAGTATAAAAAGGACACCAAATGTACGGGGACCGCAGAGGATTCTGCCCCCCACTTGCACGTTACATGTTGTATGTGGTTATCGTACGAATAGATTGCTATTGTCTGATCAGAACTCGACCCAAGTCAGGCCCTAGCCTTATTGAGAAGACTAGTTGAGATCTTACTGCAGACAAGAACTTGAGAGGTCGCAATAAAGACCAAGTTGTTGGCTTTGTGTATTGCTCTACACTTCTCCTATTAGTGAAACTTTATACTAGTTCGTCTTGGTGGCATTCTGGAAGTGTTTTAACCGGTTGGGTTACACTTTAGCATTGTAGAGAAGGCCTCAGTTTTGGTAATTGAGCTTCCTTGCTTGCGTGCTTTATAGAAGACAGTTTTGGTGGCTGTTTTCCGGCAGTTGTGCTGTAGTTTTACCTTAGAGAGAGTCAGATCACTCAAGGCAGTTTAGATCAAACCAAGATCAGCTTCATATAGCCCTTGGCGCCTTATTTCCTAGCTTATAGAAGCAAGGACGACCCTACTACGCATCTATACAGGTGTACTTTCCTAGAACTTCAACGAATAGAAGTGATTTTACCCCTCTTGAGACCAAGCTTGAGTAGATATCTCTAAGTGCGGCAACTCTGATCACGCCGAACCACACTTGCACAACTACGCCACAGTAGAGTGCTTTTGTACACTGAGAGCAGTCATAGTATTAGGTGATTTCACTGAAACTAAGTGGTATTAACGTGACGACCACCGTTGTAAAGAGTAAATCCAGGGCTATCCATGGGTACTACACACCCGTGAGGGGACAGGCATTGGGGGCGCGCAGATCATCCATCAAAGTTATCTCCAAAGGTTGTGTAACCGCTTAGATCGCCGTTTCGGCTTGTGACCGATCAGGAGCGTCTAGTTCCCAAACCAGTTGTGCTTCTACCGCAAAGGGCGGAGAAGTCCCTCCATTGCCTTTCTAGAGTAGGCCAAACTCTAAATGTGATATGAGTTGAGACATACTCGGGTCCGCCGAAAGTCGTGATACCCCGGAATTGTGATCCGTGGGTGATGCTGATTTTTCAGACCCCTATGTTTCCGGTAGATACTCAAGTCAAGCAATGTTGTTCTATGTAGTACCTAAGAATATACAAGTGAATCATATTAAAACATTAATATTTCGTATGGCCTCCCTTAGCCTTCAATACGGCCTCAGCAACATCATCCATCCGATCTATGTATCTATCAATATTCTCGATCCTGATTGCTCCCCAGACCTGTTTAATGGCTGCTTTAAGTTGTCGAACAGATGATGGCCGGCGGGGTAGTTGTCGAATACCCTCTTTGAGTTCATGCCACACAGGCTCAATAGGATTAAGGTCGGGGGAAGATGAAGGATGTGGGAAAAGCTTGATCTTGTGCTCTGCAAGCCATCTTTGAGTGCTTTTGGCCTTATGAGCTGGCGCGTTATCCTGCTGGAACTCAATATCCCCCCTCTCTGCCTTCATCTCTTCCCAGAACTGCAAGAACTTCCCTTCCAAAACCTGCTCCTGATACCGCTGTGCATTCAGACCTCCACCACGCCCACCTGGATAATCCAATACCAATAACGGCCCCTTCTTCCCCTTCATAATGCATGCCCAAACCATGACGCGCACCTGAGACTGCTTGAATGTTGGTACCAAGCAGTCCTCGTCAAATTCTTCATCAGGACTCCGAGTTATATAGACCCTTCCCTTGTCGTCATCGGCATAGACATAGCACTCATCAGAATAGATCCTCAGATCCCACCGAGACCCCTTGTATTTCCTTGCCCACTCTTTCCTCTGTCTCTTCTGAGCCCTAGTAAGATATGGTACCCGATGCGCAACTCTCCTACCCAGTCCAGCTTCCTTCAAATGTGTCCGAACTGTTGTTTCGCCTAATTGGGGTGTAACAAGCTTTCCTATCTCCCTAAATGGCATTCGCCGGTTCTGACGTGCAATTCTGACAAGTAGGCGCTGTATCCGGTCTGTCACTTTGGGTGGCCGTCCACTGCGAGGCCGATTGGAAGTACTTCCGGTTTGCCGAAACTTGGCCCAAATCTTCTTGGCAGTAGGTATCGGGATTCCGGCAAGATTGGCAGCATCCTTGGTGGTGGCACCAGCTTGCTTTGCACCAATGAAACGGTTCTTCCTTGGAGTATCGTGAGGGTACCCTGGCATTGGGGAAATAACATAGGTATGTACAAGGAATTTATTATATACATAATTACACGCGGCGGGGGCATGGTCTCGGGTATCACGACTTTCGGCGGACCCGAGTATAAGTTGTTGGGTCAGGTACTTAGTGAATTTTCATTCTTTCTTTCCCCCCACCACACAGTCCGATTGTTAGGACTGTGCAAGAAGGAGACAAGAGAGCGCGGCCGACGACGGATGGAATGTCGTACGAGGAGAAGACTGTGCGAGGAGAGTTATCGCTGAAGCTATCGGCAACAGCACTGATGCACTATGCAGGATGAGAGCGTATGAGGGAGATGTGTCATACGGAGAGTGAGATATAGAGACAGCAGTGACCAAGTGTCTTGGCCGTAGAGCAAGAGGATGATAGAGATGAGAGTAGCAGAGAACAACGTTAATTTTCTACTTGAGTTACTCGGTATAATACATCTAGGTTATATACTATGGATATACGCGGGCGTGTGGATATCATGTGTAGTCCATGAGGTATATGTGTCAAGAAGGCGCAAGCAAGAAACAGATATTAATAGCAACGTGGAATATGATAGCGAGATGAAACGGAGATGAAGATGTTGAGCCGAGTACGACGTACGAGGCGTATGAGGTCGGATGAGAGGATGAGTTGGACTTCGTCGGATGAGATCTCGTCCGAAGTCGTACGGATGTAACAGTATCCCCCTCTTGGGTTTCGACCCCTGGAGAAACGCTGAACCAAAAAAGGAAATAGAAACAGAAAGAACAATGAAGTCAGATCGGGAGAATAAGGAAGCGAAAAGTCACGTGACAGGCCAAATGCGAGGAGTATAAGTAAGGCAACGTTTTCCAGCCCAAGTCTTCAGAACCCCCACGAAAAACCCCAAGTAATGTCGGCCGAAGGCTCATCCGCAAAATTCGCACACAACAACCCTGAACACCCCCTCCTCATGATTGACGACTCGCAATATACCTCGGCCGAAGACTACGCGCCGCATACTGCACCACCCCCTGACCTGGAAGGTCGCGACATTCCTTGGACTCTCCGTACGTTCGAGGAGGAACGCATCCTATCTGCCCTCTGCGATCCTGCAGAGCCGTACCCCTTCCCGGATCCGGTTCCAGAGCCGGTCTTGGTCTCGGTGGTTAAGAATCCGGGGGAAACATTCGCTGCGTTCAAGGCCCGTAGAGATGAGGCCAACAACAAGTTTGACGCTGATGCTGCTTCGTACGAGACCGCTTGCGCTCAGCGTGCGGAGGACTTGGATACGTGGAAGGCCTTCCGAGTCGCATACGAACAGGAGGAGGATCTCCAAGTCCGGCGATGGATCGCCAAACAAAAAACCGACGAGTTGATCGCTCAGGCGTTACGGGACGAGGAAGAGAAGGCGAAGCGCGAGGCGGAGGAGAAGGAGAAGGAAGAGACTGAAGGACAGGGAAAGGAAACGGCAGAGGATGAGGATGCGGACATGGTAGAGGTGGAGGTGCCTTTGGCGGCACAAGCACAAGCTCGGGCGAGCACCTCAGGTAAGCGCAGGGTGCTCGTACTGGACTATGTTGACCCCCCTGCGTTAGGTGCGTCGTCGAGCAAAGGGAAAGGCAAGGCGAAGGCGACCGCAGGAGAGGAGTCGGGCGAGAAGAACGACAAGGAGAAGCAGCCCGTCAAGACGAGGGGGGAGAAGACAACCCTTCCGGGCGAGAAGGGCCTCTGGGCACTGGTGGAGAAGGGCTTGGGTAAGTGCTTTCTGATCCGGGCTCGTACTTGCTGACTTCCGTTCTTCAGAGTGCGAGTCCTGCATCAAGAAGGGACCCACGTCTCCTTGTTGGGTGCAGGTTCAGAACACGGGTGCGAAGCGTCCCATCACTCAGTGTTCAGCATGCCGCGGCGGACGCGGAGGATGCAGCTTCGCCAAAAACAAGCACGCATCCGCCGAGACCGTCGACGAGGAGACCGTGGACAACGTACGAGAGTGCCTTGCGGAGGTCAAGATGCTCCGTACGGATGTGATGGACAAGATCGACAGGAAGCACCGGTCGACGAGGGCGCGGATGGACCGAATCGAGAAGAAGCTGGATGCATTACTCCGGCACTTCAAGCTGACCGGTACGGACGAGGAGGAGGAGAAGGAAGAAGAAGAGGAAGAAGAGAAAGAGGAGAAGAGGAAGACGCGTTCGAGTAAGAGGCGCAGGGTGTAGTTCGTCCGGCCTCGTCCTTCTTGTCTTCTTGTTGTATACATAGTCACGGACGTCATTGTAGATATAGAAATGTGAAGTTGTATCGTGCGAAAGAGTAGGAAGAAAATAAGAATAAGCAAGAAATAAGTGCCTCAGCCAAGTAGAACTTGGAGCTGGGACGAAGGAACGTTAGCACGAAAGCTCGTACGAGAATCGGCTGAGTGTTCCTTCGTCCTACAGCTATTCATCATAGGCGTGGATATAGCATACGAAGAAGAACTGTAAAGCAATAAAGTTAGTGATAAATAACTATGTGAGGGTATAGAGAAAACAAGAAAAACAAGAAGATCATTCGGCCGTTACGTAGCCGAATAGGGCTTGAAGGGTAGCGACATGTTGTTCGAGTGGACCCGGCTTCGTACGATTGCTGGGCTTGGAGTGGAAGTCGTTGATAGCTTCGCCCGGGTCAAGGTCTTCAGCAGAGATCCATTCGAATTCTTCGTCAGTACCTTCGTAGCCGGCCCATCGTACGAGATACCGGAGGCGACACTTATACCTTCTATCCAACTTCGAGTCTAGAATCTCAGCAACCTCGTAGTGCGGGTCACCTTCATCATCGATCTCGACCGGAGGCGGAGGAGGTAGAGTGCGATTAGGTATTTCGGATGGAACAAAGGGTTCGATTTGGGAAACGTGGAATACGGGGTGTATGGTGGACATGTAGTCGGGAAGTTTGATAGTGAATGCGTTAGAGCTGGGTTGGGCAAGGATAGTGAAGGGTCCGAGGTATCGTTCTGCGAGCTTCTTAGTCGGACGAGTAGTCTTGATGTGTTTGGCGAGTACGTAGACTTGTTGTCCAACTTTGAAGTCCGGAGCCGGATTGCGTTTGGTGTCGGCCGTAGCCTTATAAGCTTCTTGTGCAGCCTTGATCTCTCCGCGCAAGAACTGATGAACCTCATCAAGGTTGGTGACATAGTTCCTGGCTTTCTCGGATGCGAGATCGACTTCAGGATGCACGGTGATGTTCGGGTGATATCCCTTGTTGGCAAAGAAAGGAGATATACCGGTCGAAGCGCTGGGTGCGTTGTTGTATGCGAACTCGGCCAGAGGAAGGAGTAAATCCCAGTTGTCCTGTTGGTAAGTGCAATACATACGCAAGTACTGTTCCAGAGTTTGGTTCGTACGTTCGGTTTGACCATCGGCTTCGGGGTGGTACCCGGAGGTGAAGTGAAGCTTCATGTTCAAGGCTTCGCCGAGGCTTCGGCTGAAGGAGGATACGAATTCGGATCCGCGGTCGGAGGTGACATGATTGGGAACGCCGTGCTTGGCGAAGACGTGGATCACGAAGAGTCGTGCGAGAGTTTCGGAATCGATTTTCTTAGGAAGAGGAATAAAGATGGCTTGTTTGGATGCGCGATCAACAAACACAAGGATAGAAGTGTGGCCATTGGAGTCAGGAAGTTGTTCGATGAAGTCTAATGAGATGGAGTCCCAAGGTCGTACGGGTACCGGAAGAGGTTTAAGCAGTCCGTACGGACGATGTCGACGAGACTTGTTCCTACCACAGTCGGTGCATGATCGCACGTAGTCTTTCACAAAGTCTCGGATCCGAGGCCAGGTGTAAAGGCGACGGATAACAGCGAGAGTCTTGTTCTGACCGTAGTGCCCGGCAAGGATATGATCGTGGTGTTGCTTGCAGACTTGTAGGCGTAAGTCTTCGTGCGAAGGAACGTAGATTCTGCCGTCTAGTCTGAGGAGACCAGAGTCATCGATTGACCAGCGCGGATGATCCTTTTTCGCATGTTGCATGCCCGCCACTGCTTCAGGATCGGATGAGAGGGAGTTTCGGATATCGGAGTGGAGCTTTTCAGCGTCCATGATGTAGCTTGCACGGAGGCAGGGTTCTTCAAGATAGGTAGCGCGGAGGGAAGTGATGAGCTGTTCATTGGTGAAAATAGGTCTGAAGTTCTGAGGATTGACTGCTGCGTAGCCGCTATCCCCCTCTTTAGGGTAGACGTCCCATCGTCTAGTTAAGGCATCTGGTTTGGCCCCCAGTTTGCCCGGCCGAAAGCGGATTACCATGTTGAAGGCTGAGAGGTACTCCGACCACCGTACTTGACGTCGGGTAAGAACCTTGGTAGTAGAGAAGTACTCCAAGTTCTTATGGTCCGTAACTACATCAATCGGATTAGGAGCTCCTTCGAGGTAGTGACGCCAAGTTTTAAACGCTTCGAAGATAGCGAGTAACTCTTTGTCGTGCGTGTCATAGTTGAGTTCGGCCCCAGTGAGGGTACGGGAGAGGAATGCGACCGGATGAAGTTCGCCGTTAGGAAGGGTGATGGAAAGAATGGCAGCGATAGCGTAGTCGGATGCGTCAGTTTCGACCGTGATCGGGCGATCAGGTTCCCAGTGCGTAAGCACCGGAGCTCGGGTGAAAGCTTCCTTAAGGTCTTCGAAGGCCTGTTGAGCTTCGGACGACCAGTTCCATTTGACGTCCTTCCGGGTGAGTCGGGTAAGAGGAATAGTGATGTCGGAGTAGGCGTAGATGAATCTGCGGTAGAAGTTGCAGAAGCCCAGGAAGGATTGGATGTCTTTGACTTTGCGAGGAACGGGCCAGTCAGCGATAGCTTGGACCTTGTCTTCAGCCATACGAAAGCCGTCGGGCGAGAGGATGTAGCCGAGGAACTCGCATTCGGATACGTGGAACTCGCACTTCTTCGGGTTACAGAATAAGCCGTGCTTCTGCAAACGCCGTAGGACTTCTTTGACGTGCTTCTCGTGCTCCACCAGAAGTGGTAATACTTTTACAATAGTACCTGATAGTTATCAGATCGGCTTTTGCAAAGCTACAGGATAACTACTTTTGCAAAAGTAGAGGACAAGTAGTCAAGGCAGATAAAAGATAGGTCCGCTTTGGGTGCTTCTAAATTGGGAAGCATTATTCCCACACCTTCTGGACAGGGAACAGGCCGCTTTTTTGAGATCTGGAGATATTCCCACACCGCTTTTGGCATCCCAAAATGGAAGGTGCTCTTTCCATGATGTAACAGTGTGCTTTTTGGGCGCTTTTTTTGCGGAAAAATTATTCCCACACCTCCTGACATCATCTGGGTGCCTCTCTACTCCGCTTTTGGCTTCCCAAAATGGAAGGTGGCCTTACCTCATCATTTTCCACCTGGAATCAATGCATTGGGGGGCTATTGGGGCATGCTGGGGGGCTATAAAAATCACATTTTTGAGGGAATATGTTCTAATATGTTCCAAAAGCATGCCCCTGCAATTGGGGGGCAGGGGAATGCAAAAAAAGCGGTCCAAATATGGTAATTCAGGAAAATGGCCTATTGGATCTTGGGCTACAGGGCAGATATTGACATGGGGTAAGTTGGAGGACCTAGATACATTAAATACAAGCCTGGGGACACCCAATAGTACATAGATTAGTGGGATAATGGTGTTTAAATATCAAAAATACTGAAAATCTCCGAAATTAGGGGAATAAAATTACAGGATGGGATGTAGTGCAGCTAGGGCTTAGATATTGTGAATCAGAGATGATATATATGTCCCCTTGCTTTGTTTACAATCCTGGAGAGCTGCCTATTTTTCCAGATTTATTACAGCTAAATTCGCTTTTTTTGGACATTGGTAATACTATACCACAGGGAATGATTGGGATGAGCTAATTCTTGTTCATAACCCACTTTAGTATGTATAGATGACAACTACATAGCTGCCTAAGCACTCCTGTATGTGCAACACCTTGTTCAATCCAATGTATTGTACAGTTATGTAACACAGGCAGTAGTACATGAATAGCACCTCAGGGAAGCATTCCAGCACCAAGGGGAGTTCAGAATCGAGTTCAGGCACCCAAAATACACTTTCCTACCATGAAAGCACATTTTCTGAATACATCTGTATGTTGCTACATAAAAAATACATAAAAAATCGCATTTTTAGGGGTTTTTCTGTACTGGAGCATGGGGATTGCTCCTAAAATCACCAAAAATGAATGAGAGACCTTTCACTATGCATAGAACAGGAATATCAATTGACTCCATGAATCCCATGACAGGAATGCATATACCAGACTAATCAATTCCTGCACAATTACAGAAAACATGTACTATGGATGTAGTATTGCAGGGATTGATCTGGGAGCTTGGAGAACCTCAAAATCGAATTCAGAATGAAAAATCAGTCAAGAATATATCCAGGGTTGAAGGAAATCCATCCACAATTGACTTCAATATGCATACATCAAGTTAAATGCACAAGTATATGTGCAATATATGTTAAACTATGAGCATAAAACTTGTCAGATACATATCTCAAGCTACAGTGATTGGATTCCTTTCAACCCTAGATATGCTCTTGACTGATTTTTTACCCTGAATTCGATTTTGAGGTTCTCCAAGCTCCCAGATCAATCCCTGCAATACTACATCCATAGTACATGTTTTCTGTAATTGTGCAGGAATTGATTAGTCTGGTATATGCATTCCTGTCATGGGATTCATGGAGTCAATTGATATTCCTGTTCTATGCATAGTGAAAGGTCTCTCATTCATTTTTGGTGATTTTAGGAGCAATCCCCATGCTCCAGTACAGAAAAACCCCTAAAAATGCGATTTTTTATGTATTTTTTATGTAGCAACATACAGATGTATTCAGAAAATGTGCTTTCATGGTAGGAAAGTGTATTTTGGGTGCCTGAACTCGATTCTGAACTCCCCTTGGTGCTGGAATGCTTCCCTGAGGTGCTATTCATGTACTACTGCCTGTGTTACATAACTGTACAATACATTGGATTGAACAAGGTGTTGCACATACAGGAGTGCTTAGGCAGCTATGTAGTTGTCATCTATACATACTAAAGTGGGTTATGAACAAGAATTAGCTCATCCCAATCATTCCCTGTGGTATAGTATTACCAATGTCCAAAAAAAGCGAATTTAGCTGTAATAAATCTGGAAAAATAGGCAGCTCTCCAGGATTGTAAACAAAGCAAGGGGACATATATATCATCTCTGATTCACAATATCTAAGCCCTAGCTGCACTACATCCCATCCTGTAATTTTATTCCCCTAATTTCGGAGATTTTCAGTATTTTTGATATTTAAACACCATTATCCCACTAATCTATGTACTATTGGGTGTCCCCAGGCTTGTATTTAATGTATCTAGGTCCTCCAACTTACCCCATGTCAATATCTGCCCTGTAGCCCAAGATCCAATAGGCCATTTTCCTGAATTACCATATTTGGACCGCTTTTTTTGCATTCCCCTGCCCCCCAATTGCAGGGGCATGCTTTTGGAACATATTAGAACATATTCCCTCAAAAATGTGATTTTTATAGCCCCCCAGCATGCCCCAATAGCCCCCCAATGCATTGATTCCAGGTGGAAAATGATGAGGTAAGGCCACCTTCCATTTTGGGAAGCCAAAAGCGGAGTAGAGAGGCACCCAGATGATGTCAGGAGGTGTGGGAATAATTTTTCCGCAAAAAAAGCGCCCAAAAAGCACACTGTTACATCATGGAAAGAGCACCTTCCATTTTGGGATGCCAAAAGCGGTGTGGGAATATCTCCAGATCTCAAAAAAGCGGCCTGTTCCCTGTCCAGAAGGTGTGGGAATAATGCTTCCCAATTTAGAAGCACCCAAAGCGGACCTATCTTTTATCTGCCTTGACTACTTGTCCTCTACTTTTGCAAAAGTAGTTATCCTGTAGCTTTGCAAAAGCCGATCTGATAACTATCAGGTACTATTGTAAAAGTATTACCACTTCTGGTGCAGCTTGAGACCAATTCGAGGTGACTTGACAAGTGTACATTGTCCTTTCTGGTAGAACTGCCTCCGTCAATGAGACTCTTGAGAACATCAACATTGACCGCCGTCCAGATTGTGAGACGGACGTGGCCATCTTTCCAGTTCTTACGCCAGCCGCTGCACCCCATGAATTTGCCGTAGTTCTGTTATGATGTCAGATGACGAAATCTGCCAGTGAGGAAATCAACGTACACTGGTTTTGAGCGTGAGTTTGCCTTCACATAACTTGCCATGCTTATCTCATGCTGTACATTTGCGTGCACGAGCTATATTGAGGAAACTAGTTCAAATATCAGTACCACATATGTGAAGCAGTTTTAGGAGACTTACGTGGCAGCAGTACTCTCCACCGTTGAGCCTTCCTCTGACTTTGTCTGTACCTGAGCTTCAAAGACTCTGTCACATGAAGATGTATTGATCCCCCAATGCTCAACCAGCAGTTGCTTATCTGTGTATTCACATATGATACAGCCCTTGCACTTCAGGCGAGAACGTTGACAGTCAATGCCTTCCTCCCCAGGTTCAATGTTGACATCAACAGTTGGCTGTCCAGTACCTGTGGGTCCACTGAAAGATTCAATGTCCTAGTTGTGATTGAAGTCAGTGGTGTATAACGTGCTGCAACATGAGATGTACAATATCCTTGATGATATGGTCAACTGTATACAGCTCTTGAGTTTCGGGGTTAACAATGTTGTACTTCTCGTCACTTGCATCCACAATGATTGCTGCAGGGAACTCGAACACGGGATAACACTTTGCCAGCTTGTTGATACACTCAAGGCGTCGAACAGTAGCTTGGCGAGTGATCCTGATAGAAGCAAGGCCAATGTAAACCTCAGCTTTGATAGACGGATCATTCCAGAAAGTATCAGATGGAACCCATCCAACAAAGCCTCTATACTTGGCTGCTTCGGCTACAAAAAGAGACGCGAGTGTTAAATCATGCTGTAGTGGTCAAGTATCATAATACTTACATGTTGCTTCATCTATGTCAAAGTCAGTTTCTTCTGAATCGGAATCCTCAGTCTTGACAGGAGCCTCTCCAGTAGTATTCGGTGAGGTGGAGGCAGCGGAGGCGGCAGAAGAGGCAGAACATTTGTCATCTGAATCAAGGATTTTGAACACGTCGTGATCTCCTTCACGGATAGTGCGTAGTCTGTCAAAAAGAAAACTTGAGCAAACTGGTGAAGGAGATGAGTAACCCATCTCACTTCACAGCAGATATATCATCTGAGAGTGCTCCCTCAACAGCCTCTAGACACTCTGATTTGACAACGGTACCTTTCGTGTCATCCTCCACCTTGACCTTGACGTCCTCATTGACTGTAAAGTGTTCAGGTGGGGGGGAGCTTCCTACAACAGTGAAATCATCTGAGCTTGTAAGGTAATGCACGTAGTTCAGTTGAGTGAGGAATGCCTTGAGCTCTTCGAGGTCGACCCATTGGTTGTCAAGGAAACGGGATGCATTCTGCTGAATGTAGGAAGGAGAAAACACCTGTGGTTGAAGAGCTATAGTGAATTGGTAACTGGTAGTATGAATTGAATACTCACATAGTTCCGGAATTCAATCAACACTCTGCTTGGTATAGAATCAATAAGCTCCTCCTTTTCAGTCTGAGCCATGGCGAACCAAATGAAAAGGGAAAAACTAGAGCACACAGTGGTCAAGAACAGAGCTGAGAGTAAACAAAATCCATTGGCAAAGGTGTGAGGACACGCTTGTTTCATCGCGATCGTGTCCAGCGCGTTTTTGGTATGATGCGGAAGGAAACAAGAGCGAGCCTATTTGTACGTATTGACTTACACCCTTCAAAGGTGTCTACGTCATACTTTGATGTGCTGCGGCACTGTGCCGCGCTCTGTTCTCATCCACTGACTGTGCCGCACCTCATCAACCACTGTGTGTGCCGCGCTCTGTATATCCTCTGCAACGTTGTGGGCCTGTCCATTGGCATGATGAATTACACAGCATTTTTCGACAGGTGATGCCTAGTTAGATGTTTGCGGGTTGTTGTTGTTTATTTGACTATAGCCTGCTTACATGTACTGGTTTTCTCCTTGACGCGTCACCGTTCACCTCCTCACTCGTTCATTACTCTATGTCTGTGTGAGGAGGTGAGTATCTAGCTATTCTTTACTTATATTTCCTTACTGATTGACCTCCCTAGTATACTGACTGTACGCGTTGTATACTAGGTAAAAATAGACTCGTTCATTACTCTATGTCTGCGTGAGGAGTATACTGACTGTACGCGTTGTATACTAGGTCACTTCGGTATCGCTACGATAGGTTATGGGCCCCAAACGAGCCATACCTTAGTTTCGATCAAGTGCAGCGTGTGCCAGACATATCCCGAGTCAACAACGAATTTCAAAAATCGGTCTTATCGCCCCCACGGTTTGATCGATCTCAAAGGAATTGGGTCCGGTTCCATGGAGAGTGCCTGGAGGAGCAGCTCGGCCGACAGAAACAGTCAGCGCGACCGTAGAAACACTTTTTCGCCTCATGCTCGACCAGCCACTTCAGCCTTTCCACAGCCCGGTCTTCCCACTCCTACATCTGTTCCAGTCCATCCTCACTTTGCAGGTCCTGCCCCCACAGGTCTTGCCGAGTCGGTGTCTCACCAAGACGGTCCGTGGATCCAGAATCCATGGACTAGCTCCCAAGGGAATTTGAATCAGGCATCATCGCAGGACACGTTTGCTTCAACTACATTTCCTTCGACTCATTCTTTTTTCCGTCCATTAAACCCAGAAGATATTCATAATCACGTACCTACATCATCGACTCTCAATTTTCTTCGTCAACATTCTCAAACCACTCAGCCTCATCATCACAATACTGCAGACATGTCGTTTACCAATACTTACAATCACCCGCATATACCTCATAATACAAACATACAATCACCATATTCACTGTCTCCACATAGAGTAGTCCCGAGCATTCACTCCATCAATTCCAGATCAGCTAGTTCCGTTTCATCTCCAATGTCTAATGCTTCTTTCAATACCGTACCTTCTTATACTTTTCCTTCATCTCACATCCTGCCTGTTTCAATCCCTTCGGAGCGTAGTCAGCAGACTAATGCTCCCCAGTCGCGGCCGCCCAGTTCAGGAACATCTATGAATGCCACGTCACACCTGAGCAAACGGTATCATCATCTCCGGCCACCTTCATTGGTACACCCATATCCATGGTACCCCAAACCTCCAGACTGGTTATCGTTGTCGTCCCCAGTGTCGATAAGGAGTAATGTGGTGCGCGCCCAAGGTCTGTCTGGTCCACCACCGCCTCCTCCTCCTGGCAATAATACATTCTATTCACCACCTCCAAGTCACCTGTCGGCAGGCATACAAGTCAGTGCATCGGTTCACACACCATTGCAACCGATTCCAGAGCAATCCGGCAGACATCGTTATCTATTCCCAGCAGTCAGCGACTCTAAGGTTCAGGTCCAACTAAAGACCATTGCCGAGGTTGAGTCGCTCAAGGGATCAGAGAATCTAGCTGACTGGGATAGGCAGATCTTATTCCCAATACGGAAGCTAGGTTTACTTGGCCATATATGCAGCGAACCGTCACTTGGCCAGCCTCTTGGGCTTCATAATATTCCGATATACCCGCCACCGCAGATCACTCCATTCTCCACAGATGCGGATGCAGATGAGTTTGATCGCTGGCAGGAAAATGATAACACGGTACTCAGCATTCTCCAGTACCGCATAAGCTCTAGCGCTCGCCAACTACTACCGGATTCTTTGACAGACGGCATACCGACGACATCACGAACATACTACCAGGCTATACATCGTCAATTCGGCCTGGGGAACGAGGCTAGGGCAGCGGCGATCGAGGAGGAGTTAGAGTCGAGCACCGCAAGGAAGTTTAGTGAAGTACTCTCGTACACATCCAACTACCGGGCAAAGGTAGCGATTCTCATACGAGGAAACCGCTTTATCGACTTCTCCAAAATACTCCGTGGATTTGCAAAGGGTCTCCCCGCAGACAACCGCCTTCTTGTCATTCGAGATCAGATACTCACTCATGCCAATCTGGGAGTGGCCAACTGTTCACACGCACTTTTTAATCAGCTTCTCATGAACGTCGAGGACAAATATATCACTGAAACTCAGACCAGTCCCATTCCGAAACCTTCATCGTCGTCATCTTCGAAAAACACCCCGGCCAAGACTCAGAAACCAAACGAAGAGCGAAGCCAATGCTCGAAATGTCAGGGCTGGGGATTGGGAAGAACTGCAGAGACATGCAGGTCATGTAACCCACACTTGGTGGACACGAAGCCCACTGTACCTAAAGTTGCCGCACCAGCTGTAGCCACCGTAGCTAGTGGATCTGAAAATACACCTGCTCCTCTGTGTTTTGCCGTGGCCTATCTTGGGGACCGCAGTGAGATCTATGAAGATGCGACACCACTCTCACAAATCAAAGCCGAGGATCCGAAGTCATATTCCTTTCTCATACAACATTACTCGTCACTCCTGGATACGGCGTGCACCTACCACATCATCAAGGACAGAGCATGTTTTAATTCCTTTGATCCTTCAGTCAGTAAGGATGTTAAGACAGCTAGCAGTGGAAGCTTAGCTACCCAAGGTGGTGGGATTTGCTTATTCCAGGTGCCACTATCCTCTGGGGGCAATATCACTATTCAGCTGCATGATTGTCTCTATGCGCCCACGGCACCATTTAATCTCTTATCTGGGGGTGCCCTGGTTGAGAACAGATTCTCGATTTCACTTGACTCAACGTTGAACAACATCCTGCTACCACCATCATTTGTTGGATCAGATGGCCAGCGCTCCTCCTGGCTTGCTGATTTTCATCACCGGCTGTTCTTTCTCCAGGGAACCTTCGTGTCAAGTGATACAGTACCACCATCACATGAACTCCACAACCTTCCGAGCCAGTATCTTGCTGCATACACATTTGTTCCACCTGATGAGGATGGGGACCTCACTCACAGACATTTGTGTCATGCTGGTAAATGGCAGGTCCATCTCTTCCTCCGCGGAGACTACGTCACAGGACTTAGATGGAACGGTAAACCGATGTGAGGCTTATAAAACGCTTGTGAGCGAGCGAAATAATATGCCAAGTTGTGCAAGCGGGGTTCGACGTTGTCAAAGGATCCGTACAATCGACACAAGAAATCAACTAGCACACTAGTTGAACGTCTACAAATCACTAGGACACAAGGGAAGTGTACGAGCGATGAATGAAACAATGTAATATGATAATATGGTCTCGATATGATCAAGACAACACGAGCCAACCTATAAACCTATCTATAACTATTCCTATATGTTCCTATGACGCAAAATAACCTATCGAACCCAACAAGGGTAAAGACCTATTGTTCCTATGAAGGCTATGGTTACACTAGTCGAACTAGCACGACAACCAAAGGCACTGATTACACTAGTCGAACTAGTACGACAACCAGGCCACCTATAAGCTAGTGGGGCTCCACACTAAGCTTTAACGATCACTGGTGGGGCTCCACACCAAGTGAAAAGGGATCTAGTGGGGCTCCACACTAGTCCTGAAACAATCAATCCTATCCAAAGAGTCTAGGTGAACTAGCTCTGTCCTATGGGTATCTCAAAGTTCTTAATTTCACGACTCTAGTTCAATATAGAGAAGGGCTTTTCAAGGTTTTATTTTCTAAGTTATTTTCTAAGCACACGTCGCCTCTATGGTCAACGATAGAAGACAAGAACTCTGCTATTGGTGCACTAGGGCTACGTATATAGCGGGGTAATTGCTTGAGAGCTTCCTAGAGGAAACCCTGCTGCTTATATACCCGCGAGCGTACATATTTTACATATAAGTGAAAGTGGACACGATAAAGTAATAGTAACTATGCAAGAAATGAGAACGAGGAGAGGATTCTGTCCATATGAAGTAAGTATCTACCAGAAAAGGAAGGTTTGGATATATATTGGTCGGAATTCGACATTATTTTGCAGGACTGCGAGTCATATTACTTTTTGGTCGCTAGAAAGTGGCGCGCGGAGGCGCTGTTCCGCATGGTACGTTTCGGATATCGGTGCTAGGACATAGTTATTCCGCTCAGAACTTGCTAGGAGTCCGATCTAGACCGAAACGCTTCGGATTCGTATCCGAGGAAGGTAGGCTCCATGCCCTTGTAGTTCTATATTATATTTTCTATGTCCTAGGACAGTCCTGGCACAGAATCCTATCTGTTTCCTGGTTATAGGACTATATGTCCCTCACTAGTATCTGTACTAGCAGTAGGAATCCCAAACTCGAAGCTCGAGGGATATTCCGATCGATATGTGAAAGCTGTTGAGCCCCCATATGGTCCTCGTATCGATGACCCGGTTACTCGGACATTTCTAATCCTGGTAACTCTGCTCTCGAAGGTGACTCGCACCTCCAGCTTCTACCGTATTTGGTATATAGCTCTGATTCGTCCCCTAGGGTCCTTCTACGCTGTGGTAGTTGGTCCTCGTTCACTATCCCATCTCATATGTCCCATAGCGCGAGTATAGTGTAGCCATATGACCTACTAGGAAGTCTACCATGTACAGTAGCATGTCCTCGTAAGGTTCCAGCCTGGTAATAGAGTATAGATACGGTCTACAGGTTTCGACGCGTATCCTAGCGCAATCATATAGGGCTAACGACGACATCAACGTCTATGCGCGTGCAGCTAGTATTCACTACGCAGTGCATGGCTATCTTATTCTTCGTCATATGCGCACTACTAGGTTCCTAGCAGTGATACCAAGTCCATATAGTACTTAGTACGATGTACTAGTGTGATTCTGAACACAACAATTAGTGTCAAAATGACTGTTTTTCAGCGATTTCGTTCTGGTACCCTCACATCTCCCCCAAACCAAAAGATCTAGACTGTCCTCGGTCTGTAATAGTTCATATGAACCTCTTTCTGGGTGTATTCGAGATGCGCGCGGTCAGTTTACTCTGTCCGCGTTATGTCCGATCAGTTGATGCCGGGTTTATCAAACCTCCTCGAGCGTCAATCATCTTTCATATTGATCTTATGATCAAATGGACCTTCGAGCGCTTCCCTCGCGCCAAAGCTAGTAATCCCTCGTCTAATTTTGATGTCCTAGGACATTTTCTTCATAGGAGAACGGCCATGTATAGCTATTCCAGGGTCATTGAACTTCTGCCGGTGACTGCCGGTTTCATGACTCAGCTTCCGTGATGTGACTGAATAGAAGCAGGATTCTCAGAATGTGATATATAGCATTTCACAAAGTTGAACCAAGTCCAAAATCCTTTCTTTCTTTTCCCCCATCATCATCGTCGCCACTAGTCGCTGCTAGGTGCGTTCCTTGGTTCTTTTCTTTAGCTTTTCTTTCTAATTTTCTTTTCCAGGATGCCTCTTCCGGTTCGCAACCCTTTCGCTCCGCCTCCCTCACCTCCTCCTCCGCCAAAACCTCGCAAGTCGAAGTCCAAACGCGAAGAGAAGCCCCTCAAGCTTTCTGCAGAAGAGGCTTACGAGCAACAGCTCGCAGTGTACGAGCGCGCGAAAGGTCTCGTCAAAGCGTTCTTGGTATATTATGATTCCGTGTTCGACAAGGATGCTGCCGTCGTCCCTACCAGCAATACGGTGATCAAGCTCCTCAACGCGGAGAAAGACAACATGGTACGCTTTTAATTCTTTTCTTGTCTTCATATGACTGATCCTCTTTTTGTTCTTAGCGCGAGTTCTACAAAATCTGCACCGATGAACGCCGGGGCTTCGACTTTCCCAAATCCTACTTCAGCGTCTTATTACAAGTCTGTCGTCTCACCAACATGGCAATAGACGCAAAGCTGGTCCCGAGGAAGGATTTCTCTCCCTGGCTCCCTGGTACGGATGAGACTGAGGCACTCGTAAAACGATTCGAGGTAAAGTCGTCATATGAATTTCTTTTCTAAATTTTTATTCTAATCGCGTGATATTTTTCGTCCTAGGACTACGATTTTCACCACCCATTGCCCCCGCCAGTTCGTCCTCGAGCCGCTACTCCTCCACCAGTAGCATCTTCGTCAAAAGGGTCCAAACGCAAGGCGCTCAGTTCGACTCTCGACATCAGCGACTCCGAGCTGAAGCCGTCTAAGCGTTCCAAGATCCAAGTTCGCGAGGACTCGTCGAGTGAAGATGGCGAGGAGAGCGAAGAGGTTGGCGACGAGGATCCCTTGCCTCATATCGGCGGGTGGTCCTTCGAGGATGTTCCTACCCCGACCCTTGGAGCTCCCAAAAAGCATTCCTCGCGTCGCGTAAGTGTATTCTGTGTTACTTTTCGTTTTCATATGACCAATATTTCTTCCCTAGCGGTCCCCTTCCCCAGCTACTGTCACTGTTCGTCACAAACCCGAGGCTGGGCCTTCCAAACCTAAAGCCAAGGACCGCACTAGTGCTCCTAAACCCAAGGGCAAGGAGAAAGCCACCGATCGCGAGAAGGTCCTCGCTGCAGAAGTCCGGGGCCCTGTAAGTTCATATGACCATTTTCCTTTCATCGTACTTATTTTCATTTTCCTAGCGACTTGACACTACTATTGCTCGGGTGCAAAAGAAGGTGATTGGAGGTACGAGTGTACGTATTCCCTCCTTGTCCTTATTGCTAGGTGTTTTCTAAATCATTTTCTGATTTCCGTACAGGCGATGCGGTCGTCGTTCTACCAACCCCCTGCGCCGGCCTAATATCGATGGAGGACGACGGCTTTGTGATCAGAGGAGCTTTCCACCGCGGTGGACACGTATATACCTTCAAGGGAACGTGCAGCTCTAGTACGGACACTGTCGTTGAGGCCTCGTCTATCGCGCCTGAACCCTACTTTTTCAAGCAGGGCTGCGATAGGTGCATTCAAAAAGGTTCTTGCTGCCTCTCCCCGCCCGTATGACTCGCCGGATGTTTACTGGGTGCGTAGTGCAACCAATCAATAAAATGCTCTGTTACTCAGTACCTTGAGGAGACTCTGGCTGCTCGTGATTGAGCAATTCGGACTTAGGGCTGCTGGGTCCTACCGGTAACTCTTTCTTTGATCTTTCCTTTGCTGTATTTAAACCATATGACTTTTCTAGGATTGGTCTTCCAGCTCGATGGCATCTTGGGTACTCTGGGTTATCTCCTGAGTGCCCTGGTCATCGAGTTTCAGGCCGTCAGCAAGCACTTCGCCTCAAACCGCACTCTCGAGGTCAAAGGTTGATCCTTCAACGATCACTCGCGATCCAAGAGTCATATGCGCATTGCTGCGAATCTTGCATCCCGTCCTCGAGGCCCTTTTACTCACTGAGCGACAGCTCATCCTTATCACGCTCTCATATCCCGCATTCATCGTTCCACGTTACCGCTGCCAGGATTTAGGTTCGATGGCAAGGATATTTCCATCATCGAGAAGTCCTCGGCATAGATCCGCTAGCGAGTAATTATTTCATATATTTTTAATACCCCACACTACTGATTCTTCCCACTGCCTTTCAGCAAGTGGTTCCGTGCTGAGTCGGCCTATCCAACCTGACGACTTGGCCAAAGTGGTTGGAAAGCAGGGTCGGGCCCGAGTTTGGTGATCATGTACTGTTTTTCTTATATTCAAAAACTTTCATTTGACAACTGACTTTGCCATATAGGACAAAACCACTTCGAGGACGCTCTGGTTCCCAGTTTGGTCAGGACTCCATGTCTCAAGGGATCTCCTAAAAGCAGTATGTTTATGTTTTTCTCTTTTCTTGTCATATGACGTTCTGACTTTTCTTTTCTTTTCTGTAGTCGGGTTCCATGGTCAAGACCACTTCTCCCCGTTCTATTTTTGCGTTCCGGCCTCTACCCAGCCACATCTATGGACTCCAAATCGAGAAGAAGGATGCTGGATCAAATAAGCCCTCCATGGTCGTCGAGTAAGGTCGTGGCAAGCTCATCGGGTAGAAGCGATCAAGGACAGGAAAGTCCCCTCGAGGAGCAGTATCTTCTTATGTCTCGGACTCGGGAGTAGTGGCCTCTTGCCTTTTGTCAATTTTTTTACGGACTGATTTTCTGTCGCGCGCGCCCCTCAGTGGGCAAAATAATGGTTTACATATTCATCACAGGCTCCCTAGTACAACACATTCAAGTACTAGGGTCAAGCAAATCTGTAGTCCGTGTCTTCTAGACCCAAATTCAATAGATTACTTCTTGGTATATCTCCTAGTTGACTAATTGAGCCCGATTGAAACTTAAACATATTCCCTTTGAGCCCAATAGTCGAGGACTTGATTTTAGCCAATATGTCTAGACTGGTTACCTCTCGGGAATCATCTAGCCATATATGCTCATATGATCTGAAATGTTTGCGCTCAGTATCATATATTCATGATTTTGGACTACTTAGACCATTCTAGTCACATCGAGTGGCGCTAGTAAGGATCCTCTTAATCCTAGTTCTTCATATGCGTCCCTTGGCTCAGCTTGGGAACGACATCAAAATAGTGTGAGAAAGGATTTATCCGCCTCTGCTGGGAAATCCAACCCAGGTCTTCCACGGAAAAAGATAGCCTTCGGCATGTATTCGTTGGTGCTTTAACCCTTAAGCTACAGAGGCTGGTAACTGTTGCATTTTATATTCCTTATAGCCCTTCTAACCCCTGTTACACAACTCTGCCGTTGTCCTATCTTTCAAAGTGGTTCATTTCCTAGTTCTTCATAGGCACTAGCTTTGGTAGTTTATTGCACTTAGTACCTCATATGGATTGTCCTATGTGCGTTTCAACTCTGCTCAGGGACTTTTTTATCCCTTTTCTGTCCGTCATATCCGCTCTGGGATGGAGCTTGATGTAGTCTCCTACTAGGTTGAAAATAGTTCGAAATATATTCGGATTTTTCGGGTTACCACTAAGCAATCTCTCCTCCCCCAAACCAAAAGAAATGTCAGTACCCCTTTGACAGTGCCTCGCGGAAAGTTTCAGCCGCTCCTACACCAGGGGGCGATCAGCGCACCATCCGGAAATATCGCTTGCAACTTCATACGCACCATCGACATATCTCTGGCTTCAGAAGATTTTTCTTGCCCAACGCGTGAACCTTATTGCTCCCTAGGGACCCTATAAAAGCGTCCTCAGGAAAAACCCAAGAACCCATCACCAATCTTATCCTGTCTTTTCTGCTTCGCACTAGCATCCTGTTCACCTCATTCCTGCTCATATTCCATGCAAAAACTATCGGTCCCTGCCCCTTGTGCTTGAAAGATCGCTCAGGAGTGGTTAACCAAAGCTCTGCAGCATATTCCAAGAGGGCGAGGCTATCGTTAAGATGGCCAACATCAAAATGCGCCGACGCTAGTGCCAAAAGAACTTCTAAGTGTCTTCGTGCGAATTCTAGGTCTTCTTATATGGGTCCTAGTACTAGACTTCGACTCTTCTAACAGAAGGCATCATTGAACCCGTACCATATCGCCCAAAG
>JAYKXP010000297.1:0-32955 GCA_037176845.1 Paramarasmius palmivorus | reverse complement strand
CGGGAGTAGAACAATGGTAACTACCTTGTGTTATCGTTGTCTAGAAGTTCCGCCGCTTCAGGCTCATTGCAAAATTCTGATCGTCTCGGTGACCATGCTGAATCGGTGGTTATGTGTTCGAAAGTAAAATGTCCAGATTTTTGCATCCCTGCTCCAGAAGGGTTCCCGACACAATCCACCGCCTGCATCTTCGTGATTCAGGGTGAGATATCCGGCCCTGGTGAAGCAACGCCCAAGCCCTAATGAACCACCCCCATCTTAACAGCAGATTCTCGAAGCTGATCCTCCATGGTTGCGTCAGACTAACATGAGGTCCTTTCATGTCCGACTAATGTGGTATCGTAACGAGAACCAGCCAGTCCTAGGGTCCTCAAAGGAACAAACTCAAAACTCAACGATATACACGTTGAAAAGTTAGCCCTTGTAGTCTGTTTGACGGAGAGTAAACGGCTTCTATACGGAGTGGTCCTCATATCCTTCTAGAAAGGGCCCGTTACCGTACTTTGATATGTTCTCATGCATTCACTAGATGGGGTGCCTGGTGATATTTGATGTTATCCCGCAACCGCGTAAGTTTGTTAAAGAGAGTTTCTAAGAATAGAAGAGCTAAACTACAATGAAAGTTTAATGACATGTTCGGAGACCCCCGAGCCTGGATAAAAACGTTGCCCAAGTAGGAAGAAGGAAGCCCTGGGAAAATCTTTGATCGAAACCTACCAAGTGAAACGACTGGGGTTTTTCGCTATGAGCAATGCCTTAGACTCCTAGCAGGACTACTGCACTTGAAGGCATCTCCGTGTGGTTTCCATTCTGACGACTAAGATCGTTAGACTGATCGA
This sequence comes from Paramarasmius palmivorus, assembly GCA_037176845.1. Lineage (NCBI taxonomy): Eukaryota > Fungi > Basidiomycota > Agaricomycetes > Agaricales > Marasmiaceae > Paramarasmius > Paramarasmius palmivorus. The sequence continues at coordinate 32,116 of JAYKXP010000297.1, read as the reverse complement.
TGAATGTGTCTCCATCAAGGCCTTGAGGGTAAATTCATTGGCCTGTGAGGTGTTTACTTCATGACCTCAAACTGCAACGCAGAGAATAGACCGACCGGTTCAACATCATTATCCGTCGGCATTGGTCAGACAGGGCAAGCAAAAGTGTAGCTCGTAGCCCTGGGCCACCTCGCCACATACAGACCAGATTCTGCCTCTGTCTGCTCTCCGGCATAATTCCGCCTGCCCAACACATCCTTGTCCAGAATGGAGGCAAAATATGAGTGTTAAATACCGAGGTGATAAGAGGTTGCAGGAGTCAAAGGAGTTATCCCTAGGCCCGGTGCTGAAGCTCCAGGAGTTCCTGCTTAGCACTATTACCTCAGTCAACCGCCGCTTTAAAGAGAGAAAGAATTATTGATACCGAGTTTATTCTGTAAGGCCTTCGCCTTTTACGCGCACCTTTTCTCGGGACCTCTAAGGTAGATAGTATTCAGTATTAGAAATTCGGGAGCCTAAAGGCCAGACCTACGACTGGATTTTTGAGTATGAGAGTTTACTGATATTGTGAAGGAATGACTTCCTCCACTCACTCTCAACTGTATTTCCCATGCTCCAGGCAAAAAATTTATTTATACGATTGAGAGCCACAGGGTAACTATCAGATAATACGTGAACGCCAGTGGTTTCTCCTCATTCGGCTGTTGCAGGAATGTCTGCTGGAATTTGGTCGCGTATCGCTGGTATATCTGTATCGTTAGCTTGGATCCAAGCGGTGAGATTGCTGAGACTTGATTCATGGTGGTGGTTTGAAGGTACAAGAGGCAGCAGTTATTTTGAGTTCAAATTGATGTTCTGGTGCAGTGTCAGAGTCCACATTCAGAGTCACGTCAGAGTCGTGTCAGAGTCGTGTCAGAGTCGTGTTTACACTCTGATCCGTATTTAGGCCACACTCAGTATAAAAGAAAAATATCATATACGTGAAGGGTAATATTTACAGTACAACAAAATAATTGATACACGGAATCAACAAAGCCTATATACAAAAGAGGTAACGATCAAAGCACCCAGAACGAGTATCAAGAAAGTATCAAGATGAGGAGACTACGCTACAAGAAAAAAATAGACGATGACGGGTCTAATTAGGCAGATGATAAGTTATTCAAACAAAGGAATTTGGGAGCCGGAACACAAAATAGGGAACTAGGGCCCACCTCAATCACGACGAGGGCACCCTATGTGGGAAATCCCGTTTGGTGTGAAATAAATGTTTCGGCAATCTGGACACGTAGTAAAGGGGGCGATGAAAAGGTTCCACTGAGTGGCGGTCATGCCATTGTAAGTGGATGCGCGTAGTAGGTGATCCAAGAAGTGTTTGTGCAAGAGGTCGTTAACGCGATCGTAGGATACTAAAAGCTACGAGTTAGATTATCCATATGACCTGAGAAATAATAATGGCTTACCTGGATTTCCGTTAAGAGTGTTGATGTAACGTGGTCCTCTAGTAGGTAGAGGTGTATAGCCTAGTTGGCGTAAAGGGCCCGCCATTAGAATTTCCTCTTCTGGACCTTGCTGGGTTGGTGGTCTCGACGAGGGGCCTGCTTCAGGTTCCGGAGTTGTGGTCGTTAGATCAACTACTCGTGGTTTCTTGTTGACCACTAGCCCTGAAGACTCTGCGTCGGTGTTGTCTGCCCTTCGTCGTTTAGCACTAGCCCTAGCTTTACGAGTTTTACGTGCTTCCTCTTCATCAGAAGAAAAAACTTCAATGACCACAGGCTTTGGAGCCTTGGAAGAAGAGGGAGCATCCTCGTCACCGGAGGAAACGTCAATGATTTCCTGAACTTGGACAGCAGATTTCACTGCAGGACATCCTGCAACAACACTGTCCAGAGTTTGAATGGCGGTGGGCCCATCGAAAGGACCAATCACCGGAACAACGATGGGACTAGGAAGAGTGGGAGGGGAAGGAATGGAAGGTAGTGAAGAATGAAGCCTAGGATTAGAGTGAGGAGGTGTTGGTGTTGCGGTTTTAGCTCGCTGTTTGCCTTTGCCTTTATTTTGACGGGCTGGCGAAATTGAGGAAGGTGAGGGTTGAGCTGAATGACTGGAAGCTACCTCAGATGACTTTTGGGGTGTGACAATAGTGGTCTGAACGCGTAAGGGCCAGATTTGGCTGGGATTAGGCAAGGGTGACGAATCCGGTAGCTGTGTTTGATGAGCTAGGAATGCTCGTGTTAAACGGCTTTTTCGGGGAGAGGGTGTCGAAGCAGCAGGAGGTACACTACTGCGGCGACTAGAAGGTGAAAGTAGTGGAAGGGATTGAGATGGTGAATTGCCAACGGTTCGCGACGACAACACTGGGTTGGTAGAATATGTCAAGGGTGGCAGAGAAAGCTGCCGGGGTGGTGAAGCAACTCCAGGTTTTGGTCCTGCCCTTGTAGCGGTGATGATTCGGGTGCCATCTATTAACCTTATCAGTGAGGAAGTTCGTTGAGAGAAAAGCCAGCTAACCTGGTCCTTTCGGTCCATACAGACCCAGAACCGCTTGAGGACCATGAACAGCAACCCACTGTGTAACACGCACTAGCGATGATGTTAGTAAAGACTAGATCCCAGACTCAGAGATGCGAGGGAGGTAACTCACTGAGCCATTTGCAGCTGGGTTCCTCTGGCAGAGGATTTTCCTTGCCGCATATAAATCCTATGGTTCCAGCGATACCCCTGTTAGGGTTGTGAACGCTGACCTCTATCACGATCATTGGCACATCGTGGGCACATCGTGGTGTGTTGATATCATGATCTTCCAGATATTTTTTGATCTCTGTCGGAGGCACAGGTATGATACGACCGTCAACCTCCCTTGCTGGCCTAAGAGTAAATACAAGTTTGAGTAACAAAGAAACATGTATGGGAGGAAAAGAGACGTACCACTTCCAAACGGTGACATTGGACGGCGGCGAATTAGGACAATACGATAATATTTCGTGATTGATAACTAAGTTTTCTCGGAAGTGACTACAGAATGTACGTGTTAGTGGGGGTTGTGAATTGAGAAGTGACCGGCAAAACATACGTTTTCCAGTTGGACTGCCAGGCGGTGAACTCCTTATACTGGGCTAACTGCAGAGGTGTGAAGCCTGCGGTATGCTCTTGTTGGGAAGCTGGTGTTGAGGGCATCGATGGCGGGGGCGGTGGAGTGTCTACTACAGATTGGAGAGGTGGTGCGCTGTTGGAACGTTGGCTGGACGATGGTAGTTCAGTCAAAGGTGAAGAGCTGTCGGCGGTGGGGGTGTTGAAGCGTGTTGGGGGGATTTGAAGGGATTGAAGGAGGGCTTGTGCTCGAGTACGAACCATGATTTTAAGGGGGCCAAAGAAACAATGGGAATATTCGATGGGCTCTTGGACTTTTGAGTTTTTTGAGGAGTAAATTTCCGAGGAATAAAAGAATTGAGAGGCCAGAAGCACCGTAGAATCAGCACCAGAAGTCAGCTGTCAGTACTGTGTTAGAGAAGCATCTAGTTGACAAAAGATCCTCGATAAATTGCGGTATTCAAATACTTGCACGTCCGTAACGATCCTATAGGTGAACGAGTCATTTATCCCTTGCTTTTGCCTTAAAAACTCTGGTTTGCAGGTGTAACTTGAACATGGTTTGGCGGGGAAAATATGGAAAGACATTGCACAGAGTTTATATCAGCCACGGTGACATTGGAGGAAGACATTGGAAGAAGACACGCTTTGATTTTGATGGACTTGTTTTGACGGGGTTTTGACAGGTCTACGCCGTAAACACAAATAAATATTGTGAGGTGACTAGTGACATAGATTATCTAGTCACGAATAATTAAATAACTCGAAATTTATACCGTCGCCGGAAGTGGAGTAAGGAGACCGGTGGGCGGCGGCCAGGCCTGTCAAAAATCAGGACAGGATCGACATGAAAGAAGGTGTCGTAAGGATCGGGCGGTACCCATCGAAGGAGTACTCTCACGCGCGTGAATCTTTTTCGTGGTCAATTGCAAATGCTATCACTGGTCGTTTGGCATTGGGCTTGACAGTGAGTGTTTCACGTTCATCTATAAAGACAAGGCACATGTTTACCCGGCACCCTGATCATGAAGAGCATTTACCCCGGCCTTTTCATCGTCTTGGTGTTCTTGCGAAAATCAGTTTGGGATGCAGAAGGGGATGTGATAGATGCGAGGGCTGTCAGTGTGTAGGGATGCGACAATAAGAGTAGGAATGATGATGAGTTCACATCCGATCACGCAACGAGGAGTACTGTTCCGACCGACAACAGACATTTACCTTTGGCTGAACTGAGATACGTATTCATTTGAACCTACACTAAAAGGCCCTTGGCTGGGGCGTCTTCCTCGAGAGTCGAATCGAGGTTTTTTTTCCTACTTAAAAAGTATCTGATTGGCAGGTCCGAGTCATGACCAAGAGCATGAAATTCATCATTACTTATATTTATCGCCTGGTCAATGCTCTATAGACCAACTAGTAACTCGCCGAGGCCTGACTTGTACGGATGAAACTCATTATCGAAACGAGGATCTACTACACACTTCTTATTTTTGAGGCCATGAGCGGGAAGCATAAAAGGAGACGGATTTCGTGCCTTTACCTCTATATCCGAAAACTCCTCGGACGATGACGAAATTGTCCACTGTCTTTCTTCTTCCCACCATGTTCCTCTCGAAATAGCTCTCAAGTATTCTACCAGTATGGAAAGACTCGTCCTACGCTCGACAAAGTCATCAACGCGCTCAAAGAACAAGGTACCAAAGAATTCGGTGCAACAGAGTACATACTGGTCGATACATGTAATCAAAGTCCAATCTTTTACTTCTTCAGGTCCCTGCGGATTCGGAGAAGTATCTGAAGGTGCCGTTGTTGATTGATTCATGTACTATGGGTACGCAGTTCCCGCTTGAGGCGGATGAGATGTTGAAGGGCTTTGCGCCTGGTTACAAGAGGTACGACTCGTATTCGCTGTCTGTTCTCGTTTCGTTGACGGCGCATCTCTGACTAGCTGGGTAGAGAAAGAAAAGAAACGTGCAATTACAAGTAGAATGCAGAAGAGAAGAGTCTGTTTGCCAACTTCAAGGGATAAACACGCCCAGTCCGGTAATCCTTCGTTGTCAACCACCATCAAGATTTTCAAGCTCTCCGACCAAGAAACACGTCTGGCGCTGTTATCGGGGTACGGATGAATTGAACGCTGACTTTCGGACGTGGAGGTAAAGAGGCTTACTTAGGGCACTGTCAGGTGCGTAGTACTTGAGCTCACGGTTTTGGTACTCGTCTGACGTCCTCAAGGTTTTCGTGCTACTCAGGGCCGGGAAGATACAATACATGCAAACCTGAAGATTCCAGCGACACTTTTCATCGGCAAACACATTATTCATACCCTTTCGTCGGGACCTCATACTCTTAAATCTCGAAACAAAACACGTCTAGCTCTGAGATTGAGGTACAAAAAGTCATTCAACGAGCACTTCGCCCTGCCATTTCTTTTCCCTCGCTACTGCAATCCTCTCTATTACCGCCGCCGCCAGCTGCGACTCCTCCACCTTCATCTAGAGGCACTTACGCTCGAACAGAATGCTCGTGCCGATCATTGCAGTAACAACCGTTGGCAAAATACCAGTATAGGGGAAGTGGTATTAATCAGATGATGAGTATAGTGGGGCTCATTATAGGATGCCAACTTGGCGCTCGTATATCAAGTTGTGCGTTGTGTCGAGAAGCCAGTGTAACTAGATATACCTGCTTGAACGATCGCATTGGTATGTCCGAAAACTCCGAGGAAGACTCCGTCGGACGATGACGAAATTGCCGAGGTCAAGTCTTTCTTCTTCCCACCATGTTCCTCTCGAATAGTTCTCATTCAAGTATCGAGGCGCGTCTGGCGCAGGAAAGCGGAGCACATTTGGATTGAGCGTTGACTAGGGCTTTTTAACGTGCAGAAGAAGTGACTAGGGCGCACTTCAGCTTGCGGTTTTCGCTACTCGGGACCTGGAAGATACACGCAAGCCTGAGGCTTGAAGCTTCAAACGACACTTTTTCATCGTCAAGTCCCGTTGCTCATATATCATCCGGCGGAACCCCAAAAGGTTACTAGGTGCCGGTACGTACTTGAGCCTGCGTTTTTCGTCCATGTATTCAACTTGCCTTCAAGCTATCCAGACTGGGAAGATACCGCACGCGCAAAATGGATCCGTGAGCCTTCGAACGAGTTTGCTCGCCAACGCGCCGGATGCTTGGCCGTTATCATGATGACCTGCATTGATGATCATGCTGCCTTCGTAGAGCTGCCATCAACATCATCATCGATGATCATCTCCCGAGGAAGTATTGCTCTTATATACGGCCGGCGATGATTGTTGTTTCTTCCCCAACCTACCCCACGAGTGCAGGTTTGTGATTATTACGTATAGATGGCTGTTGCGGAGCGGGTGCAAAGCTATTTTCGCAAGGTGACTGCTCAGAGCTACTTCTCCAGTTTAGCAACTCGAAGAACCTCAATTCCGTCCACTTGAACGGGTTCTGAGCAACATCATCCAATTGCCGACATGCTAATCCATCATGCGATATTATAAGCCCTTGGTATTTCTTCGTGGAGGGCTTCTAAGTTTGGCTATCATGAAAATTCATGCTGTGCGTGATCGTCAAGTGATCGTTTCTTCATCAAGCTAATGCCAATTTTGGTGAAAGTCATAACTTATAACTCCAGAGCACATTGGAATCCGCCCTTTTCTCACATCCCAGCATGTCAGCCGAGCTTACAGGTCTTTGTGACGCTCTGCCGTCTTTTGGACAGTCCGTCATCTATAACACCGCCGCTCTTGTAGTCGGGGCCATTCCCTATGGTCTGTAATACCTTCGCAGCAAGTTATTCGTCGGCTTCATTGAGCGTTTTAGGTGCACAACTCATTCTTCAGTGGATATGCATAACTATTTTGTGGTGAGTCAGACCAGTTAGAGCATACTTTTTGCCATCTCATATACTTTCATAACAGGCGTCCTGAAGATAACACTTCTTCCCCGACCTCCGTTCCGAGAGCAAGAGTCTTTCTTCTCACAGTGACGCTCCTGATGACGATCTCGTCGACACTCGTAGTTGCAATAACGGCTGCACAATTGATTCTGAGTGGACTCATCATCTCAGATTGTCATAATTCTCGCCCTTTCTTCCAATATTCTCTCTTGGACGAGCCGGCATGGTTCACGATTCCCGTGTTTTTCAATGTGAGCCCAAAACATTTATGTCGTATTCTAACAGTGATCACACATTGTAGGTTTTGGTTGGTGATACTATCATGTTCTGGAGAGCCTTCATGTTGTGGAAAAATAAACGAAGGATGGTTTATATCCCTGGAGTACTCCTCATTTTCACGTCAGGTTTGTTCGATCCGTGTTCAGACTTTGTGCTGTTTTCTGAACTCATTTATCAAGTGAACGTGCTGTTGGAGATCGTATTCGTAATCTTGCAAATCAAACGCTTTGCAGAGTTCGATATGCCAGCTTTCCTCTCCATCAATCTTGCATTCGGTCTTTCGTGTACTACAAATCTGGCTACGAACGCATCAATAGGCTATTATATCTGGCAAGTATCAAGTTCTAGGTGGGATCCTGGACAGGAATCGATAGTTTGATACAGGCTCCATCGAAAGGCGATGCGTGCATACCTTTATGCTGGGCAATCCCAAAACCGCCATCAGCAGGTTCTAATGCTCATCTTGGAAAGCGGTATCATATATACAATAATCCTTGTAAGTGTTCTCATTCATTGAAACAATTCTAACGCTGTGCTTCCAGATTGCAGGTGGCATAGCTACTGTTCTATGTAAGATTCACGGTAGTGAATCTTTATCATGGACACTGGCAAATAACATCACTCTTTTCTTTTCATTGGGCTTTACGGTAAGTGCTTATCTTTTTGAAAGCACGCGCTGACCCGAGGCCCCTTCGCCACCTGAAGAGCATTTACCCCAGCCTTTTCATTGTCTCGGTGTTCCTGCGGAAATCGGTTTGGGATGCAGCGGGGAATGTAATAGAAGCAAGGAGGGCTGTGTAGAAATGCGACAATACTTAAGAGTGGGAATGATGATAGTACTTGACCACAGTCTACATCTTATGCCCGTCACGCAATGTTCAACGGTCAACACCTAGATGTTGGCGGTCTGTATCAATGAGAATTACTGTTCTAAATCCATCAACGGGCATTTAAATTCTGAAAGCCTTCTCATCGAGTCGCTGAATGGAGGTACGTATTCATTTGCACCTAGCATTGGCTCACTAAAAGCGCAGTACAGAATGGGAGCCGATAATCTAAAAAAACGCGTAGAGTAGTTGCATTCGACCATCCCGTTCCGCGTTGGATCCAAATGATTCGATTTGTTTTCCCTGTTATAAGCGTGAGCGCCAGCCAACTTACGGGCATGAATACGAATACCACTGACAAAAACAACTCGTTTGGACGCCGACTTTCTTTCTTCGAGCGACCGAGTTTCATACGACGGATCTTTGGTTATGGAAATGTTATTTATCTTTCATGAATTACCAGGATTTGCTCGATCCTGACCTGGCTATCTTTGCGGATCAGTGTGTATCGAGAGCAACGGTCTGGATAATACCCACCTTCATTTTCTTCAGTACGCTGACCCATCACATATCCAAATCGACCATGCAAAACATCCTTGCTGGCCAGAGTACTGAAGCGATCAGTTACATTGGTCGTGGTTGCATTGCCCTCATGCAACAGCCTGCAAGACAGTGACTAGTCCGAGTCGGTGAGATGGAGACATGAGTCTGAACACGAGTCGACCCTTGAAGCTTGAAGGCCTGGAATCCTATCACCGCAGACAATCCTGGAGGCGGCCATTATCGCAGTCATTTGTATTTGTGGACACTTGAATGCACATCTATACGTCCTGGCGCGTTTCTAGAAAGAAAGAATCTGCACAGGGAAGTCGTAAGTGGTCCCGATGGTAGGAGTAGAGATGTCGATGAGGCTGTGCTCAGTGCTGACGCGCGTCTTTCCTCTTTACTGTACCACCGTGCTTCGCGTTCCCATTTCCAGAAACTTCCGGGACGTTGGATATCTAGTGGGAGTCGTCAGATAAAGCTCTTTTGAAGGCGAGGGTCAGATGGATTGAACGTTCTTCTGTTTGACGTGAAGGAGAGGATACTTACTGGGTTCTAGGTAGTTCTAGGTGCGTACTTGAGTTTGTACATTTCGTCCACGTATTCAACTCGTCTTCAAGTTGTCCGTGCTACTCAAGACCGTGAAAAATACCGCATGTGAAAAATGTGTCCGTGACCGATACTGTGAACATTCGACCGAATTTGCTCGCCAACGCCGGATGATAGCCTGTAGCGACTATACATGATCCAACCTTTTCGCATGTTGTTCGAGGCCGTATTCCGAATCACTGCTGATTCGATTTGTTATGTCCTCAGCCTCCTGCATCTGATGATCATGATGCTTTTGCCTTCGTAGAGCCGCCATCCGACAACATTACCATTAAGATCCCTTGAAGACTCAGTATTGTTTCCATATACGGGCGGCGATGGTCAACGTTATTCCTTATTCAATGAGCACAGGTTTGTGATCATAGGTGCTGTTGGGAACCTCAGCGGAGTCTGCGCCGTTTCGAATCAAGACGCAACGAGTCATGACGGTTAACTACGGTGTGCCGCCTCGATCGGATTCCAATATACACATTCGGGACCTATTTGTGAGAACGTTCAATGTTCAATGCAGGCTGGGGAGTACTGTTCTACATATTACCGCCTGTATCCAACAACACTCATGTTTCGATTCGGTTCAGATTCTAATCTTTGTAAATGTCCAATGCAAGTTGGGGTTACTGTTCCTGTTCTATCCTCTTCCATATCTATTCGATGGTTAGAGTGCTGTGTTACAACAGCTCTCGCTGAGTGAGCCGGTAAGATTTCCGCCGGTGACATCGGTATGACTAGTATGATGGCTTCTTTCACTCTTATATTGGGGCAGCTTGTTGTCGGCCCTCGTCATAAACCATGGATACCTACGACGCTCTATGGACTCGGGATACAAGATACATTGTCATCATCAGCGCTGTCTGTACTCTGGCATCAGCCATTCCATACGGTTCGTGCCCCTTTCTCCAAGTCAACGCGAACCCTACAGATATTCACACTGTTATTAGGTGTGCAACTTGTTCTTCAGTGGATATGTATCATTATTCTACGGTGAGTGATTGAATTCATGCATGTATATTGCTGATTTCCACGTTGATCGTGACTGCAGGCGCCCTGCCTCTACTTCGCGGGGGGCAAGAAAATTACTTCTCGGAGCAACCCTGTTGATGACGGCTTCATCAACAGTCTATGTAGCCTGCTCTGCCGCCGCTGTACCCACTTCAGGCTTCCTGGAGGTTCCTATTCCCGGGTGGCCTGGCGTGGGGATGTGTGCTACAATATTCTTAAACGTGTGTCATCAATAACCGTTCTTTCATCAGCTGTGACTAACGTCTTAACACTATAGGTTTGGATCGGCGATGCCGTCGTGTTTTGGAGAGCTTGGGCACTGTGGAAGCACAAACGCAAAGCGGTTTACATTCCCGGGGTTCTACTCATCTGCTCGGCTGGTTCGAACTTGCGCTCACATTCAACTCGTATTTGTACGTTTTAACCTGGAGCGTTTTCTAGTGGCAGCGCTGGGTCTTTCAATCTTCAGACTTGTGGTCACGAGCATCGGGCAGGAACTTGATGGACCAACCTTGATCCTTCTCTCCCTGGCACTCGGTCTCTCAGTGGCGACGAATCTTGCTACAAATTTTTCGATCGGATATTACACCTGGAAAGTCCCAAAGCTATCTGAGGCTGGAATCACTACTGAAACAACCTACCTTGATCTAGGTTGCACCGGAAAGCCGTACGTGGATTCCTTGAGAATGGGAGCCAATACGCTCGGTATGAAAAGGTTCTCATACTTATTCTGGAGAGTGGTATTGCCTATACAATTATACTTGTACGTCTTTTTCTCGATTGAAAACCGAGGCTTAGCATGAAATATGGGCTAGCTGCTTGATGCGGCCATGGTTTGTATATCACTTCCTATAGAGAACCAACCAAGCCTGACGTGGGTGTTGGTGAATCATGTTGTAACATCCCTCGGGATGGGCATAGTAGTGAGTGTGGACTCAGACACCATCACTGTCAGCAAATCAATAACAATACTAAACTCCCCGCTACTAGAGTATCTATCCCAGCCTTCTCATCGTCGTAGTTTTCCTTCGAAGATCGACTTGGGATTCAGCTGGGAATATGTTGCAAACACAGCCTTGAAGCTTGTAGGCTCCGAGTCATAGATCGGAGGATAGGGACATGTAGCATATATGTATTCTTGCTCAACGAATTAGCACTAACACGGTGCTGGGTTCGAAAAACATAACTTACTAGCGCTGTGGTGATATTTCCGATTATATTATGACCGCTGATAATGGCATATTCATTCCTGGATGATTTACGGATACCTGAAACTATGAGCGACATTCAAGTACGTTTCCCACCAGCATGGAGGCATATAGAAGAAGCTGTCCTACGCTCGACAAAATTACCGCTGCTCTCAAAGAGCAAGGCATCAGAGAATTCGGTGCAACAGGGTACGGTACTGCTTCGGCGATCGTGTGCGGGTGTATCAAGCGAGTAGTCGTGTGTCGATGTCTGCCTAGGGGAGACTAGGTTCGGAGTGATGCCGCCAGCATCCTCTAGTCAAGTCAGGACATACTAGTGCCACTGACACAGCAGTGAGGACGATGATCAGGGTCGCAAAGGTCACAAAATCTAGCACGGAGCGCTTTTGTTGTTGAGTCAAAAGAGTCTTTGATCCCACGGTAGACGTGTTGGATCGCTACCTAGATTATTCCCGGGCCATGCGCTAAGCTCTTAAATTCCGAAACATTGCGATGTCTACACACCAGAGTCACTATAACGAACCCCGTTGTCTGTTCTATTGTGATCACCGGTATTGGTTGTCCCGTGTTGGTCGTGCATGATAACAATACTATTGATGATGATGATGATTGTATACGTATGTCCGCCTAGGTACCTGTGAACGAATACAGTGAGGTGGATTGACCCTTTCCATCTGGTGTCCAGGAAACGTCCATATAAGTCCATAGTTTTTGAACGGGGACTCGGGATAATATCCCTCAGGCAGTTCCTTGATAGGCGGATGGCGACGCGATGGAGTGACCTTCGTCGGATTGCCGCACAAGCTGGAATGTCCATATAACCTCCGAGTCAGGATGCCATCCCGGTCCCCTTGGTTGTGATTCCTCTCCGGAGATAGTGAAACACCAGAAAGGGAGTGTACTGGAAATGCGGTCTAGTCATGTGTACGGAATACGTCTCGGGTTTTCGACTTCCTCGCATGTCCCGTCTACGATCTTGTTAGAAGGCTGGGACCTGTTGTATCTATGGACGTAAGGTTCCCATGGCGTATCTTGAGAAGACGGTATATGGGAGATGTGTTCGGGGATATCCCGCGGTTTGCATTCGCGTTTTGACACTACAGTGTGAGAAAGGTGAGAGCCTTCCTCCGAGTCCATACATTCCGAATCGTGAAGTCGCGAGGATCGAGGAACTGGCGGATCACGGCTGGTGGGACCAGTAAATCCTCGTGATGTCACAGAGTGGCTTGTTGAAGGAGGTTTAGGAAGAGGTGGAGAAGGATGATTGTCGATAATGGGATGACTGATAAACCGTGCACCAAACCCGGATTCTAGTAGCATCGGTGACATGGTCTCTGAGCTGGGAGACAACTGCACAGGGGACATGACAGGAGAGTTCGAATTCTCGAGCGGGTAGCTGACCGCTGCCTTCAGCAACTCCTCTCTCCGGTTATCGCCATGGTTTGTGGAGGAACTCCCTGGGCTGCTCGGAGATGGCAGTCGATCGGCCAGTAAAGCTGCGCCCACGGACTCCTCAACGCCTAAACCATGTAGCGCAGGGGTCTGCACGGGACATATTGGTAAAGCTGGAGGTAAATCCACCGAGCCGGGTCTATCACATCTTCATAGCCTTCCTGTACCTGTACGGAATCTTGTCGTACACCGCGCGCTTTTATCTCCTGTTTGGCAGCGCTCGCAAGGTCGGTCATCTTTTCGCGTACAACGACACGAGAAGTGGGAAGCGATGTGGGGGTACGTGACCAAAGACCACTTGTATACACCGGTGAACGTAGTTGACTCTGGAATGCTGATGTAGTAGCATCAGATGTCGGACGAAGCAACGACTTGGAGGTAGGTGTTGGAGGCTTGGATTTCGGCTTCCTGAAAGGGTCGAAAAAACCGGTATCTGATGTGCGTAGTACGGATGTGGTGTATGTTCTGGATCGTGTGTGCTGAAACTGGGCGTACTGAGGTGGAATGTATGAAGGAGGTAGTGTCGACTTGTGCGACTTGTGTGGTTTGGATAATTTGAACTGGTTGTGTGATGTGGACAATTTGTGTGATTTGGCTGCGGGTGCGAATCGCCGCGGTGCAGCAATTCCACTCGAACGTGAAGGTTCTCCGCGAGTCACTCTAGTCACCCCATCCCACTGTTCGTTCGCATTGGCATCTGACCTGGCTCCAAAAGGTGCTTTGTACTCTTGACTATGAGCCTCGGCTGTGTCGCACCATCTCGCTATACGAGCCTGGCTTTCGAGATATCGTTGGTGGACTTCCGGTGAGTAGCCGTACTCCATGATGTGAGCCGAATTAAGGAAGTGTAAATGTATAAAGAAATGAAGTGGTCCTAAGGTTCGTACTTCCGGAGAGAGGATTGAATGAGGATATACCTCGCTAGATCATGTTGGAACATGGGCGTCAAAGTCCAGAGAACCGAGGCTCAGGTTGTGTAATCAGGATTTGGCGCCAACAAGGTCCGAAAACTCCGATGCACAGCATTGACGCCTTACCGGTACTTACCGTTCCTCCCATGTCCGAGCCCTTGCCTGATCCAGACATTATACTCACATCCTGCTCTCCACATGTGCGTGAAGCATATTCCAGAGTTTTTAGAGCCCAAAAGCTCGCCGAAAAAGCAAAAGAACAGAGAAATGCTCGGATTCTGGGTTACCTATTGATTTACCTGCATCAATTCGAACACACCTTGGGCGAAACACCTATAACCTACCTCGAGGAAGAGATTCGTCGTTTGGAAAACGATGAGAAGGTATTCGAGCTAGGAGAACACTATCTCCAGCTATTTGCAGCCTGTACGTCTTTTACTCCGGCACCGTAGCCTCTCTCATCAGCCCTTGTCTAGTCCGCCGTCATAAACCAACGCCTAATCCGAGTACTCATCCTTTGCGCCCCTCTTTCGATAATCAGAAGGCAGAGCTCCTCGAAAGTTTAGTCGGGTCCAAGATGGATCATGCGAGGGCGAAGCATCTGGTGCGTCGCTGCATATTGACTCCTATTCAGCATTAGCTCATGCGCCTTGAAAGGCGCTTTTCCGCGATGGATTTCTATGCCTCGCGACCTCGCATCTTGAAACGGAGGGTGTATTGAAGCACGGCATATCACGCGATGGACGTTCCGCATGTCCAACCCAGTGTTGCCACATCTTCGGTGCTAGAAATGTCACGGATTGCCAGGAGAACGGACCCAAGGTGAGAACCCATATCGGTAAGGTACCGTAGATTTCACTGACGGGGACTTTGTAGAGGCAATGTGCCAGTGAGATGCTGAGTATCCTCAAGGCCTTTGGGATCTCAATGTCAGACACGTTGCTTCAGGAGAACGGTGTTCATGACCTGCGTAACATTCTAACGCTTCAAACCCTATGTCACGAAGAATTTAATACCTTGAATATGTGCTTCGAGCCAACAGAAGTGAAGCATCAGGTACGCCCTACTTTTGTACCAATTGCTTCGGTGCATTCAAGTGTATTGCAGTACAAGATTCACCATTTCTTCCCATCGTTCATATCCGATTTCACTCATAAAATCGTCACTTTCAAAATCAATGATGCCATCGTGGAAGGTTCTTCTTTTCCTATCGAGATAATGAAGGGAAAACCCGACCAATTTCTGCCTGACGCGAAGCTGTTGGCGCTGCATGCCACTTGTGCAAGGGTTGCACATATGTCTGGTGCCGCCGAGGTTCTGGATGATTGGGCTCGAGATCTTAACGAGAAGAAGGTTCTTGCTGCTGACGGTTCGGATGTGGATATGTTTAAGTATGCGTTGATGGGTTTGGTGCAAGCGGAGTAATTTTGGGAATTTGGGCAATCGGTTCGTCTGCTCTCTTCCCCTCAACTCTGGTTGAACTGAACTAACGACAAGGTAGGTATTAACACGAAACGATTCGACTTGACCACCGCGGAAGTGTTCAAATGGCTCGTCCTAATCATACACAACAACCCCGACGCTCGCGTCGAAATCGTCCCATGTGAAGCGGAGGATGTGGGGATCTTGTCGTACTTACCCGTCAACCACAAACCCTGGGATATGGCGATGGGGATGGAGGAGCCTTGGAAACCCGGCAACTTTCGTTTAGTGAACCAAGATCCATGCGGTCACTATGGTGGGCTGAGTGTAGCTGTAGCAAACGACCTATGGAACGCAATCGACAAAAAGAACATGGAACTGGCTGCTACGTTTATCAGAGTTGTACGACGTGAATTCGGAGGCGTATACAAACGCGGTGGAGAGGTTGGCTGGTGTCCCTGCTGCAGAGGTACCCCTTCTCTTCTCCCTTGCCTTCTTGTCGCGTATTGACGTGTTCTATGTAGTGGTCAACCACCACCTCGGACGAAATAACTCAGACGTTTGTTCAAGCACACGAGATAACTCAGGTACGCGCGCCTTCTTCTTTCTCCAAACATAAACTCATAAATCCACACCAACCAGACCATCCGCGCACTAATGCGCAAAATGTCAACCGCCACATCCGTATCCATTGAACCAGCCGAACAAACACGTCATTTAGACGCATGTCTTGGCCAACAAGGTGTTTTGGGTGGTGGTGTTCCTGGTGGTACGCGCTCTTCCTCCTTAGAAATAAAACCCAACTAATACCAACACACAGCTGGGCGCCATCTACCTCCTAGTCCTCGACACTCCCTCCGTCGTGCAGGGTGTGGATGAGCTTTGGGTGGGGTATGAAGAGTTGGGGGTGTCGCCGCTTAGTGCGGTTGAGAGTAAAGGAAAGGGTGTGAGAGTTGAGGTGTTGGATGGGGTGAAGGGGTTGGGGGAGGCGGTTGGTGTGTAGACTCAAGAGATGTGGTATAGAAGCCTAAGTTCATGTATGTATGTATGTATTTTACCTAGACGTTTTGGTTGTAGATGGATGGGTTTCAAGGGCCTTTTTTTCGAGTGTTCACTGGAGTAGCGGTGGCGGTCAGGAGATTTCATGCACACGAGAGGACTGAACTGGTCGTATGCTTATAACATTCTCAGGGAAAAACGAACCACAAGACTCAAGAGGAATGAGATACAACTACGCGTTGTTTTAGATTCACTGAGTCGGCCCTAATCCAGTCTCTAATAAGCTTCGATGTATAATATATAGGGAACAGACATTGAAACCACCAAGCATCCGGCGTTGGCGGTCGAAGGCTCACAACATCGTTTTTTTGCACATGCGGTATCTTCGTAGTCAGCAGATAAGCGTACATATATATTTGTCCTTGTCCTCCGAGTCCGATTGGTTAGAAAGCACTTAAAGCTTCAAGGTCGTGTGTACGATATATCCCCGGCTGAATCCCAAGTCGATTTATGAAGGAAAACCGCGACGATGAGAAGGCTGGGACAGATGCTCTGGCGGCGAGTTAAATATTGATTTCCTGATAGTGGAGATACATGCACTCACTAGCATGCCCGTCCCAAAAGGTGTTAGGACGTCAAGTTGTACTGATGCCCAAGCCGATGAGTTCGATATCGATATACAACTTAAGGTTCCACCGAGCAGCTGGCCTATATGCTTCAACCTCGGCCGCGGAATGTTCAATGAAACTGAAAAGACTCACAACTAGTATCGTGTATGCAACACCACTCTCCAGAACAATCATAAGAACCTTTTCATATCGAGCATGTTGGTTCCCATTTTCAAGGAACTGTCGTACGGCTTTCCGATGTAACCTGGATTTGAGGTTTCTGAGTACTACTTCCCGGGTCGACTCAAGTCTCAGAGGACTTTACCAAGTGTAGTATCCAATTGAAAGGTTCGTCGCAAGGTTCGTCGCAACCGAGAAACTCAATGCAAGGTAGGTAAGTACATCTACGTCATTCGGTCTTCCGATCTGTCGTCCAATCGTTGCAGTCACGATCACGAAAAACGAAAGCCCAAGAACTACCACTAGGAAATATTTCAGGTCAGAACAGGGTTCATGAGGTCCAATTATCAATTGAACGAACCGGCCGTGCAGATGAGCAATATTCCAGGAATATAAACCATTCTATGGTTGTGTTTCCACAATAACCAGGCTCTCCAGAACACCACGGCGTCACCGATCAAGATCTATGATAAATTAGGCACAGCTCCACGGCTAATAAAGCAATATTGAAAAGCATACATTTAGGAATAAGGTAGCGTTCAGCCCCGCGCTAATCCACAGGTGACCAAGATCCTGCAGAGAAAGGGCATGCAGGAGGTCCAAGATGGGTTCAGCAGCACGGCAGACTACGTGGACTGTTGATGAAGCCGTCATCAACAGAGTTGCTCCAAGAAGTAAGTTTCTTGCCCTCGCTGAAGTAGAAGCGGGGCGCCTGCAGTCATAGAACCAACGTAAAATGGAAAAAACACACAGAAATTCTATCGCTCACCTTAGAATAACGATACATATCCATTGAAGAACAAGTTGTGCGCCTGGTATCAACTTGAATGTGTGGGTGACTCGCTGAGTGGGAGAAAGGAGCGCAAACCGTATGGAATGGCTGATGCTAGAGTACTCGCAGCGCCGGTGATGACGATAGATCGAATATTCCGAGTTGGCAGAGCGTCGCAGGTATCCATGTCTATGCTTGATGAAGAAAACGACAATGGGCTGTCCCTGCATGAATTTAAGGGTGAATGAATCCATCACGTTCATAATGATATGCCCACGATGGCTGCGGCCCTAGAGGGTAAAAGCCCTTAGCCAGCCGTACATAGAAGCGATACTTCCTCGGGAGATGATCAATGGTGATGTTGACGGCGGCTCTACGAAGGCAAAAGAGCCCATGATAGTCAGAAGCAGGAGAGATCAAGTCTGACATCACTCGGTCGAAGATTCACAATATGGGTCAACACGCCTTGTGGAACTGCCTAGAACTGCTAACCGGCGAGGGGAAAGGTCGCTTGAAGCTTCAGGTTTGTGTGTATCTCCCGGTGTTTGGGTAGCACGAACAACTAGGAGGCGAGTTGAATACATGGGCGAACTTGAAAAACGCAAGCTCAAGTACGCACCTAGTACCCAATCATAAATATCCTCTCCTTCACATCGAAAAGTCGACATTCAATTTAACTGTACCCCGATAACAACGTCAGATGCGTTTTATAGTTAGAGAGCTTGAGAATCTTGATGTTTCGACATGCGATGAACAACGAAATTGGAGCAAAATTGGAGATGATGTCGACAATGAAGGATTTCCGGACCGGGCGCTTATGTATCCCCTCTCTTCTGTTACATTCTCCTTCTCACGCCGGTTAGCGCCCGAACATCCTTCCCGAAAAGGGCACCCGGCACGGATAGGGAGCAAACTGTTCGGCCGAGTAATCCCCGACGAGCCCTTGAGGCTTATGCCCTCGTTCGAATCGTTTGCAGCATGTGCAGATGCACCGTTGTCCCAAGTTACTTAGAAAGTATCGTCCGCGGATTCACGAAGGGTAAGCCCGCTTCGCAGATTTGAAATTTTTTTCGGTTCATCGGAGTTCATCAGAGTTCAAACGTTCATCTGCCGCCTGCGATGCCCTTACCGAGCAACCATCAAAACCTTTACCAAACTCCTTCCGTCCTTTCCGACTCTCGGATTCCACGATTTCTAGCAGCAAAGGAGGGCAAGGGTCACCGTACAGAATGGCTTGCGAGTCTACACGAAGAGTGTCTTCGAGATGAGATGTTTGACAGGACGACGACTTTGGGATAGCAATAGGCCTAGGTGTCCACATAATTTCTTTTCTTTGGTAACGGCATTGGCTCACTTTACTACAGCTAGTCTCATAATCAACGAAACCCAGTGTGGACTTGCAATCTGATGCCAATCGAGATCTCTTACCTTCTCATCGGATTCCCTAAATACCAACCTTGTCACTGTCGCTGGCGCAACTCGAAGATGGCTTCCTGTTACGACGATTCGGATGACACTACACACCCAACTATATGTTCATACAGCCGTACAGCACCCACGTTGTTGTATGCGCCTGGCTATGAGCGTCCAGGATGCGGTAGTCCAGGAAACCATTATGCTGCGCCTGATGATCATGCCGCATCGTCACCGATGGCCTTCCAAAGAGGTTTCCCTTACCCAACCTGCCAACCCCGTGGGGTCTGCGCCTGTGGGAATCAAGATGCACTGACGTGGTATTTGTCAATGGTAATATGGTATGCGCTGTTTCGGTCCGATCAGGCTGAGAAAGAGGTGCAAATGTCCAATGCAAACTCCGGAGTGCCGTTCTCATTTCACCATATTGATCAATACTCGATATTTAGAGTGCTCCGTTGTGGTAATTCTCGCAGAGTGCAATCTGATACGGTATCAACACAACGGCCATAGCCATCGTGGGTATATCATTTAGGTCTCTTTCACTTTTACGCACCTTGCTGTCGGCTTTCTTCATCAACCATGGATACATGCGACCCTCTACCGACTCAGGATATGAGATACGCTATAAACGTGTCCATTGCGCGGATTGTAGCATCATCTATTCCATATGGTTTGTATTCCTTTTTCTAGGTCAGCCCGAGTCCCTTGAATATTCACGTTAATATTAGGCGCACAACTTGTTCTTCAGTGGATATGTGTCATTATTCTAAGGTGAGCAACTGGATTTGCGTGTGTATTCTTGGTTTTTACCTTGGTTATGGCCACAGGCGTCCCACTTCTACTTCAATGAGGGCAAGAAAGTTACTTCTCGGAGCAACTCTGTTGATGACGGCTTCGTCAACCATCTGCGTAGCATGTACTGCTGCTGCACCTATCTTAGTTTCTCTGGATGCTCCTCAAGCTTGGTATGATCTCGGTCACCTGTGGATTGGTGTGGGGCAAGATGCTACCCTATTCCTGAATGTATGTTATCGACATTGCTCCATTAGCCGTGTCTAACCTCTTAGCACCATAGATCTTGATCGGCGACGCTGTCGTATTCTGGAGAGCTTGGGTATTGTGGAAACAAAAATGCAAAGCGGTCTATATTCCTGGCATATTGCTCACCTGCTCGGCCGGTTCGTTCACCGTGACCACTTTCAAATCTGTACGTTCTAACCCGGAGTATTTGCTAGCGGGCGCGCTGGCGTTTGTACTCTTTAGAGTCGTGGTGATAAGCATTGGACGACAGCCCAAAGGACCATACCTTATCCTTCTCTACCTTGCACTGGGTCTCTCAGTCGTGACGAATCTTGCTACAAACATTTCAATCGGATACTACACCTGGAAAGTCCCAAAGCTGCATCTGGGACGAGATTCATCACTAAAACGGCTTCTCCTTGATCTAGGTTGCATCGGAAAGCCGTACGTAGGTTTCTTGAGATCGGGAGCCAGCTCGCTCGGCATGAAAAGGTTCTCGTGTTTGTTTTAGAGAGTGGTGTTGCCTACACAATAATACTCGTATGCCTTCTCAATTGAACTTTCAATGAAAAATTGAGGCTAATCGTGAAGTATGGGCTAGCTACTTGGTGGAATCATAAGTTATATATCGCTTTCCCTAGAGAACCGGATAAGCCTGACTGTATTGGTAAATCAAGTCGTAACAAGCCTGGGGATGGGCATAATAGTGAGTGTATATATCGTTTAATCATTGATGCCAGGAAATCGGTACTAAACCCGCTGCTAGAGCATCTATCCTAGCCTTCTCATTGTCGCGGTTTTCCTTCGAAAATCGACTTGGGATTCAGACGGGAATATGTTGTACACACGACCTTGAAGCTTAAAGGGCTTTTTAATCTATAAGACTTGGAGGACAACAACATGTATATATGTATGTTTATCTACTTGAAAAACCTCTCCTAAGGATCACGCTCAATGTGCACAATGTCAACCTCAACTTCCGTTCCCATCGAGCTAGGCGAACAAACGCGCTTATTGGACGCGTGTCTCGGCCAAAAGGTGTACTGGGCGGTGCCTGGGGGTACGTGACTTCTTCCCTGCCTTTCTGCCCTACCCCTTTTCCCTTTAAACCTTTCTTCTTCACTGCCCTTATTCCCCTTACGGAGAGAGCTAACGCATGTCCAGCCGGCGGGTACGACGCAATATACCTCCTATTCCTCGACACCCCCGCTGTCGTGCGGGGGCCCCATTGGTGAGCTTTGGGCGGGGTATCAAGAGTTGGGGGTGTCGCCGCTCGGGGCGGTGGAAAGCAGCGTTGGCGAGCAAACTCAGTTGAAGGCTCACAATATCCGTCACAGACGCTTTTTGCGCATGCGATATCTTCCTAGTCTTGGATTTTCAAGCAGGTAAGCGTACGTATATATTTGTCTTCGTCCTCCGAGTCTGCCCTTCATGCTTCAAGGTCATATGTACGATATATTCCCGGCTGAATCCCAAGTCAATTTATGAAGGAAAACCGCGACGATGAGAAATATACCGTCGATCTAGCTGCATAACGATAAGAAAGACATCAGGATCACCTATCGATGCTCGAAACCAAATAAATTATTCTTCCCCTTGTTCTTCCCCCGAGTTATCCGAGCCTTGTAAGTCATCCATTGCCTGGCTCAAGTACCACCTCCGTAATGCAACATTCAGAGGATCATTGTCATCCATGGTAACCCCTTCCTCTTCAATCAGCTCTACCCTCTCGTCTATTTCGGCAGCATACTCCGGATAGACATTCCCATCTAAACAGTGCACCCACAAGCAAAGTCTGAAATGCGTTTGGACGAATGGTATGTTGCTCGGCTCGAGTGTTAGGGAACATGCATCAAGAAAGGCTTCTGATTCTGCGGATATCTTGGGAAAGGTGATAATACGGTTCTTTCTCTAATGAAAGATCAGGTATCAATATCTCCAACAAAACCAGACTCACGAATATATCAACCGTAAAATTATTACGTTTGAACTCGTTGACGAGCGTGCTAGGTAATGTTATGGTGTTTTGGGGGACGGTGGAGTGTGAGTCGAGCGGGCGATTCAGCTGAATAAGAAGACTATAAGTGCTATGATGTGATAGCAAGGTATTTTCACCATGACTTACTACGCACATACACTGAGGGGGTACTATCCACATCGTTTCAAGTTGCTGGCGTTCGGCCCGCGTCGAGTTCGGTTCGATGATGCATGTTGTTTCTCGAATTTGACTATGGTCAGTTATCCGAGTCACAGGCTTTCATTGCTGGGTGAGTTTTCACCATTCGAGCCCACGACCGCCGACCTGACTTACTGTGATGTAACTTCCTAGCTTCTGTTCCCATTGTTCTATGGTTTTGGCTCCAGCTGCACTCAGCCCACCATAGTGACCGTATGGATCTGGGTCCACCAAACGAAAGTTGCCAGGTTTCCAGAGTTGCTCGAGATCCGAGTCCGTGCCTAGCTTGTTATCCCATGTCTCAGGCTTGTCTTTGACTGGTAAGTACGATAGAATACCAATGTCCTTCACTTCACATGGGACAACCTCGACGCGAGCGTCTGGGTTATTGTGTATTAATAGACCAAGCCATTTGAATACTTCTGCGGTTGTCAACTCAAACCGCTTTGTGTTCATACCTACGTCGGGCTCGTCAGTTTCAGTTCAACGACGGGTGAAGTGGAAGAGAACGAACCGATTGCCAAATTCCCAAAATTAACTAGGGGTTCGCCGATCCAGAAGAAGGTATCCCAGCCTTCGAGAATGGCTTTACTCGATAGCATATGCGAGTGGGAGGGATCCCACCATACTAAGGAGGGACTGGACATGAGTGGACATGAGTGAACGATTGAAGGTCCAAGGAAGGCGGCAAAACTCCGGCGGTTGCATCTCCGGCCGGTCTAGGCTCAAAAAGAAAACCCCTGAAACCCCTCAGGCAAGGTCCGAAAAGTCCGATGACCTCTGCAAGACGCGGTCATGTCTAGACCCTTCTGCTCTCTTCCATCTTGCATCATGGCCTCCGTTTCGCTCCTTCACCTAGAGTACAGACTCGACGGGTCGTGAACTGATAAGCTGCGCGGTCGTCGTAGTCTTGTACTCAGCCAAATTTTTGCTTGATGCATATGACATCACACGGCCTGCGGCCGGTGAGATAACTGATCTCGGCGAGTTCGAGTCACGAGTTCACGACCCATCGAGTCCCCGCTGCTTCACCTACAGGCCCTCTCCACCTCGGAGCCCTCCGTATGGCACTCTACAACTATCTCAACGCAAGAAAACACGCGGAAAATGGATAATGCGTATCGAAGACACAAATACCATGCGTCCCACTTCTTCCTAACCCCGACCCCAAACCCAAACATAATCTCCAATACCAGACCAAGCCCTAGACTGGGCAGGCTTAGACTACGACTACGGTCCCGGCAAGGACACCACTCACGATCCGTACTACCAATTCGAACGTCTAGACCTCTACCAAGTTCCAACATCACGCGCGCACCCTTCTCGACACACAAAGCATATCACTGTTTTTGTTCCCCCAGTACGTTGACAAACACATGTAAGAGACTTGCACAGCTAGGTTTCAACGCTTCGTACGATAATGCCTGTTTACATCTCACCGATATGCACAGTCAAGTAGTAAAATTGTAGTTAAGTCAAACAAAAACCAAACTGACGTTTCTCAGTCCGACGCCCACTGTAAAACACCAAACAACCTGCGAAGCCAAAAAGCGATATACATAAGTAGGGGGACAACGATCGTAAGCAGGACAGCGATGTTAATGAGCTGGCCAACAAGGAATGCGAGTACTGAACTTCCCGACGCATCAAGTACCAAGTAACGAACGGTGGCTTTGAAGGTCGAGATAAGATGAGCCCTTGCCAGTGGAGGTGGCTCAGGGGGAACAAGGTGTCCTCTAGCACTAGTTGAGTCGGGACGCACTAGTGCTGTGGATACAATGATCAGCGTCATCATGGTCAGGATGGCAAATATCGCGAAGCTGGCAGAGCCTGCCACGGAGCGCTTTTGCTGTTGAGTCAAAAGAAGCCTTGATCCTGGGGTACTGGATGTTGGATCACTAGGACCTAGATTGTTCGTGTATTGAGCTATAAAACCCCGAAACGAAGCGATGTCCACATACCAGAGCCATTATAACTATTCCCGTTGTCGGTTCTATTGTGATCACCGGTGTTGGTCGTCTCATGTTGATCCCGCATGATAATAACACTGTCCTTGATTCTGATCGTACACGTATAACCGCCGCGGCCTAGTTCAATTTTCCACCAAATATGCACGTTAATGGATGAGAATGACCGCTTCCGCCGGGTGTCTAGGAAACGTGAATCCCCAAATTGAGGTCCAGCGTCTTTGAACAACTCATATCCCTCAGGCTGTTCCTTGATACGCGGATGGTATCGCGAATGAATGTCTTCCGGGCCAAGGTCGACTTGCCATCCAAGCTGGAATGTCCATATAACCTTCGAGTCAGGATATTCCCCGGGCCATCCCAGTCCACTTGGTTGCGATTCCTTTTCGCCCCGGGAGATGGTGGGACTCCAGGAAGGGAGCGTCCTGCAGATGCGGTCTAACCAAGACCAAGGCCACGCACCGTGTATTGCGTCAAAAAGGTGGGCGATGTTATCCATAAATTCTGGGCCATGCGATCCTAAATATTGAAAGGTGAGAAGGTTATGAAAATGACTGTATGACAAGCATACCTTCAAGTCCGCGAGCGGGCATTTCAGCTTCCTTCGAAATGACAATCTCTAAATCTGGGTGTAGAGGTCGAAATGGATCCTCGGAGATCGTAATATTCAGACTTGAAATGCCTTTTGAGTTCCCGACCTGCCTACAATCTGGGGCCTGGGGTGTCGTATCTCGAGAAGATGATGACATGTAGGCGATATCCTCCGGGATGTACTCGCATTT
Organism: Paramarasmius palmivorus; assembly: GCA_037176845.1. Taxonomy (NCBI): domain Eukaryota; kingdom Fungi; phylum Basidiomycota; class Agaricomycetes; order Agaricales; family Marasmiaceae; genus Paramarasmius; species Paramarasmius palmivorus. Next base: position 6,961 of record JAYKXP010000297.1, on the reverse strand, counting down.
TGAATTCACAGTGTCAGAAAGGCGAGAACTTTCCTCCGAGTCCATAGATTCTGGGTTGTGGACATCATGAGAATCGAAAGACGAGGATAAGTACATGGCACGCATACCTGCAAGGTCCCCTTTATGGCTGATGTCTACCCCATCTTGTTTGGCAGTACTGGATCTGAAGTTGCCGCATGGTTTTCCGGCTTGAGCAGTAGCTTGTTGGTAGGGAGCGGTGATAGGAGATTCGAGGTACTCGCTACCGCTACCAGATGACGAAGAGGAATGGGATGAAATTAATTTAGGAGGGCGTCGAGCACCAGGAATTTTACCAGGTCCTCGCCTACGAGGTACAGTGTCATAATTGCATTTACAGGTGTTTTGACGGCGAGTGCAGTTGTAGCATGCGGGTTTGGCACCGTCACAGCGGATTTTGCGAGTTCGACTGAAGGTGCATTAGCGTGCACAAACTTTAAATATGTTTTAGGATAAACTCACCACTGTAAACAAGCGACATAAACTCTCTTGCCCTGAGTAGTCGTGTGCTGATCAGGAGCCGATTCAGTTTTGGGCTTTTGTCGAGATCTGTGCTTCTCAACTACTGGAGGTATGACATCCCCAGCCAAAGACACTCGCTCGCAATGAGATAGCGGCTGAACGAAATTTGGAGAGGGTCCGGAGTATGGATCTTGACTCTGAGAAGGTGGCGTGCATTCGCGTTCTGAATCTACGGCGCGAGAACCTCCCAGACTTGACATAGACGAAGGATTGTCCAGGGTAGTGTATTTCGACAGACGTGAGATAGCACTAGTACGTGGTTGCCGCTGTCCAGCATCGGGCGGGGATAGTGATTTCGGACGGGCAGAATTAGTATATGTCGGTGATTGCTGAGCATGGCGCGTAATTTGGTCTAGGGACCCAGGATGCGCATAGTCCAGAGTTGGTGGTGGTAGTGAACGTGCGTGTACAGCTAATATTGCGAAATTGAGTATCAGTGAACAAGGATCTACATGCAGAAACATACCTTCGGCGGCCGGAGGTAGTAGAGTGTCTCCCAGACTTGACATATACAGAGGAGGACTGGACGAATGTAACCGGGTGTACTGAGTATCCAGTGGGGGTCGCAGGTCTGGAAGGACAGAATTACCAGGTGTGGCCTGGGGTGACGGTGTTAGTTGCCTTGAAAGGTGAGGTGTAGGAGGTGCCCAATCTGGTAAAACTCTCTCATTTGTGCTCAAAGAAGAGGTTTTTGAAGGGTTGCATTTGAGAACCTGATCTAAAACTGGACGAGGACGATCGTGAGTCCTTTCAAACAGACCGCATTTGTTGCAAAGCTGAATTCAAATTAGTCTGGTTCAATAGATCAGGAAAGAATGGTTTCTTACTATTTTTCCGGGGGATAAGTTCGACTTTCGCCATGTGCTGGTGTCAGTAGCGAAGCAATTGAAGCATTGTCGAGCGACTGAATCCGACAGCTTGACATTCATATCTGAGGTATAGATCATGCTTCGAGGTAGAGCGTGAAGCTCAGACGTGGATTGAAACACCGGGTATGCGCGGGTATGTGGTGAAGGACCATGTGAATGACCACCATCGGGAGCTCGAGGTAGTAATCCACTTGTCGACTTGTACTTGATACCGGATGTGGGTCCACCACTGTGCTTTGCTACGCGAGGATGCGAATCATAAGGAGACGAATCCACCTCGTCAGACGGGCCTCGCATGAGCTGGTGAGATGCTTAAAGATGAATAAGGCTGGCACGACAAAATCAAGAGGTTGACTCACAGGAACACCTGTTCAGATACTTGGCCGCCGTTGGGCCAGACAAAGATGATTTCTGCGTTTTGGGTACTCAAGCAAGATTCACTTTCTTCTCCAGAGTGAGATAAACGACGATAGAAGATGAGGCTCAGGCTGTTCAATGCTGTTTAGGCACCGCTTCGGACTGCACTTAGTAGTACATAAGTGCTTTCGTGGAAATTTTGTTCCGAATCTAGCGTATTTGGGCATGTAATGGTGTTGGCGTCCATTGACGAAGTTGCAGTGAGTCGTTGGAGGCATGCTGGGTGTAATAGACCAGGATGACGCGCCAACAAGGTCCGAAAAGTCCGATGACCTCTGCAAGGCGCGGTCACGTCTAGACCCTTCTGTTCTCTTCCACCTTCCATCATGGTCCTCCTCCGTTTCGCTCCTTCACCTACAGGCCCTCTTCATCTCGGGGGCCTTCGTATGGCTCTTTACAATTATCTCTACGCAAGAAAACACGGCGGAAAATGGATAATGCGTATCGAGGACACCGACACCGTGCGTCACTTCCCTTTTAAATCCTAACCCCAAATCCAAACATAACCATAACCTCTAATACCAGACCCGCTACGTCCCCGGCTCAGTCGACGGTATCCGTCAAGCCCTAGACTGGGCAGGCTTAGACTACGACTACGGTCCCGGGAAAGACACCGCTCACGGTCCATACTACCAATCCGAACGTCTAGACCTCTACCAACACCACGCACGTACCCTTCTCGACACACACAGAGCCTACCGTTGTTTTTGCTCTCCCAGTACATTGACAAGCACACGCGAACGTCTCGCACGGCTAGGGTCCAATGCATCATACGATAAAGCTTGTCTACACCTCACCGATGAGGAAGTTGCACGGAAAGTGAAAGCAGGGGAGAAATATACCATTCGGATTAATGATTCTATACCGCCTTCACAAACACCAACACAAACACCGACGAAGGATATGGTCTTTGGTACCATCCGCGACGCACATCTCTCGTTGGCCACAGACCCAATCCTTCTCAAATCAGACGGTTTCCCAACATACCACCTCGCTTCAGTCATAGACGACCACGAAATGCGTATCACGCACGTTTTACGAGGTGAAGAATGGTTACCTTCCTTACCTCTTCATCTGGATTTATACGCGCACCTGGGTTGGACACCACCGCAGTATGGACATCTACCGTTGTTGTTGAATCCGGATGGGAGTAAGATGAGTAAGAGGAATGGGGATGTAAGGGTTGTTGATTATATTGTAGGTGGCTCTTTGTGTTTGCTTGGTTTCATGCTGATATGTTGTAGAAAAGAGGCTGGGAACCTGAAGCCATTCTTAACTGGTTAGCGTTGGCTGGTTGGGGTGCCTCTTCCTCCTCCTCCTCTGCTTCCTCTACTACCTCTACCACCTCGACAAACACGAACTCGGCACCAGACAGCACAACAATCCTCACACTCCCCCAACTCACCGATCAATTCTCCCTAAGCGCAGTTACACAACGTAACTCCTCTTTGGATCCTTCCAAACTCGAGTATATCAACAAACGACATATCGAACGCAAGCTTCAACATCCGGAGAAGGAGGCAGAGTTGGCGGATAGGATACATGATCTCGTTAAATCACGGTTTCCGCTAAGGTTCGTCTTTTCCTCACTTCTTGACTTAGCTTTTACTGACGAAGAAAATACACAGCCGATACACGACAACAGAGATGATTGCACAAGCTATTCGTATACTCGACGTACGTATGCCTTCTCTCCCTTTCTCTTTCCTTATCCTATGACTAAAAAGTCTTGCAGAGACGCCTAATAACTATCAACGACGTACCAGACCTCGCACCTTACCTCTTCATCGAACCCGACCACACAACTGAAGACGCATTATGGATGCTCGCGAAAGTCGGTGACGATCTCGGTACGTCTCCTCTTCCTTTCCTTGCTCCCTTACTCCTTCCTGTTCTTACGCTAACGCCGAAACAGAGAAAATCCTCTCCTCCGCACTCGATGTCGTACGACAAGTCGACTTGGACCCGAAAGGCACACCCAATGCAGACATCCTTAAGAGACTTAACGAAGAACGAGATCGATTGGAGTTGAAGAATAAAAAAGCGTACATGATGGGTTTGAGGTGGGCGTTGACGGGTATGAAGGTGTGTTTTTTTTGTGTTTCGTGTTTTCGTGTTTGGGGCTAACGCAGTAGTAGGACGGACCGGGTGTAGTGGATATTATGAAAGTGTTGGGGAAGGATAGGACGGTGGAGAGGTTGGGGGTTAAGGTGTAAGGTTTAGGTTTGTAGTTTCAAGGCGACGAAGGGCTGGATGATGATCTAGGGTTTTGTTTTGTGGGTTTTATGTATTTTTAGTGCTCAAGCTCAATCTCAACTCAACGCGCATGCTCATTTCTACACATACACTACAAATGGGCAGAGCGGTGATCTGGAGCAGCAGAAGAGAAAAGTTGGTTCACAAAAAGGCAGCAGCGATACCATTCAGGCTGTACCTCCGTCCCCATAGCCTGCCTCTGTTGGCGGCGGGCCGGCGCCGCCCGCCGCCTGATTTTGTTCTCGTTGGGCAGCGAGAATCACACTGTTACTGTAACTGCAGTCTCCGTCCGCATCATGCATTCTTGTCCGAGGCTAAATAGTCTGTGCATTCTCTTTCAGCACCCGAATAACATGGTGAGTCTGGGGTAAATTCTTCTCTTGCCGGACGACTTCAAGATCGTCGTCAGTAATTTTGAACGCGTAGCGCCCGAAAATCTCCTCGTGATCTTTTTCGGTAACTCCCGGCGGGCCCTTGTCTCCAAAACGTTGATGGTCGAATCGTTTGCGCAGGTGTACCGTTGTCCCAAGCGTCCGGTCTCGTACAGAGTCGTGGATCTACGAAGAGTGTCTTCGAGATGAGATGTTTGACAGGACGAGATTCGGGATAGGAATAGGCCTAGGACCTAGGTGTGATCTTCCTAGTTTCTTTGGTGATGGCATTGGCTCACTTTACTACAGCTAGTCTCATAATCAATGAAACCCAGTGTGAACTTGCTTGCAATCTGATACCAATCGACTCTCGATCGCCTTCCCATCGGATCCCCCTAGCACCAACCTTCAAAGATGGCTTCCTGTTGCGACGATGACACTCTACATCCAACCATATATTCATATGGCCGTACAACGCCCATCTTGTTGTACGCGTCCACTCAATGTCCAGGAAACCATTATCCTGCGCTTGATGATCATGCTGCACCGTCATCGATGGACTTCCAGTTTCACTCTTGTATACGAACAACGAACAACGGACAACGATGGTTGTAACTTGTCCAAGTCCCTTACCCAACCTGCCAACCCCCGTAGAGTCTGCGCCAGTGCGAATCAAGATGCACTGTCGTGGTAATTGTTACGAGTCATGGCGACCAGCATGCGCTGGCCCGATCCGATCAGAAAGAGGTGCAAAAGTTCAATGCAAGGAGCGGGAGTAGGTAGGAGTGCCTTCTAATTTTACCGTCTTTATCAATACTCGACATTGAGAGTGCTCTGTCATGGTAGTTCTCGCGGAATGCAATCTGATATGGTATCATCTCTACGGCCACGACCATCGTGGGTATATCATTTATGATGGTTTCTTTCACTTTTATGCAAGGGCAGCTCATTGTCGACTTTCTTCATCAAGCATGGATACCTGCGACGCTCTAGTACCGACTCAGGATATGAGATACACTGTCATTGCGGGCATTGCGCGGACTGTAGGATCATCTATTCCATATGGTTCGTGTTCCTTTCTCTGGTTCAGCGCGGGCCCTTCGAGTATTCACGCTGATATTAGGTGCACAACTTGTTCTTCAGTGGATATGTATCATTATCCTGAGGTGAGCAACTGGATTTGTGTGTGTTTTGTTTACCTTGGCTGTCACGGCTACAGGCGTCCCACTTCTACTTCAATGAGGGCAAGAAACTTACTTCTCGGAGCGACTCTGTTGATGACGATTTCTTCGTCGGTCTGGGTAGCTTTCTCTGTCGCTAGATCTATCCTAGCTCTCCTGGATGCCCCTTCGAATGATTTTGTTCACCTGTGGACTGGCGCGGGGATGGATGCTACCTTTTTCCTGAATGTACGTTATCCGTACTGCTCCGTTAGCTATACCTAACCTCTTGCCACCATAGGCATGGATTGGCGATGTCGTCATGTTTTGGAGAGTTTGGGTATTGTGGAAACACAAACGCATAGCGGTTTATATTCCCGGGATACTATTTATCTGCACGTCCAGTTCGTTCAATTACATCTTATACACCCTGATCAGCGCTTCCTAACCTGAATCATTTTCCAGTGCTTACTTTGGGATTTTTGTTGCACATGATCACATCTGCGAGTAGTGGAAGACAGAAGAATGACGAACTACATCTCGTCCTCGCCTACATTACATACAGTTTCTGGTTCGTGACCAACCTTGCTATGAACCTCTCAATTGGATATTATACTTGGTAGGGTCTCGGAGATTTGACCCTGAAACGGGAAGTGGCACTTAGAAATTTCCTTCTATACAGGTTACATTGGAAAGCCGTACGCGGATTCCTTGAAAATGGGAGTCAACAGGCTCGGCATGAAAAGGTTCTCATGCTGTTCGTGGAGAGTGGCGTTGCCTACACAATTATACTCGTACGTCTCCTCAAACATTCCATGGAAGATTGAGGTTCAGCATATGATATGGGCTAGCTGTTTGGTGGAATCATAAATTCTGTGTCGATTGCCCTTGAAAGCTTGACGTGGACATTTGTACATAACATTCTGATAGGCCTGGGCATGGGCATGGTGGTGAGTGTATATATCTCTACTACCAAGAAAAAAGTCTTTAACTCACCATTAGAGCATTTATCCCAGCCTTCTCATCGTCGTAGTTTTTCTTCGAAAATCGACTTGGGATTCAGACGGGAATGTGTTGCACACACGACCTTGAAGCTTTAAGGGCCCTTTAATCTATAAGACTCGGAGGACAAGGACATGTACATATGTATGCTTCTTTACTTGAAAAACCTCTCCTAGTAGGGATCAAGCTCCTATCTTAGCGACGGTGAACCAAGTGTTGAGAAGCTGTGGTATTGCCACACCGTCCAGATTAGTACTCGTGCCTCAACACGGTGGTCTTCACTGTTAGAAACTTCAAGATTATATACACGCCTTTGACCAGGCAGTGGGTAAGTCCTGATGGGGGT
>JAYKXP010000296.1:0-33764 GCA_037176845.1 Paramarasmius palmivorus | reverse complement strand
AAAGCAGCAAAGCAAGAGCAACCAAGAAATGCAATTGGATTGATACAACTAGATGGTTTTGTACAAAGCAAGGGTACTACTGTAGTGAATGGTCCGTTTCTGTCTCACCCAAAGACAAATAAGGACAGAACAAGAAAAAAACATTGAGTACATTTACCCGGGAGGAAGTTCAAGACTTACAAACGTAGATCATCAGCCCTAGATCGTTGAGATGTTGCGTGTCTGAGCAGGACAGTTGGTTGCCGCTCAACGCTGCCTGGCTTGGAGATAGTTTTACAAACACCAGCATTTTGATACGAGGGCCATGAACGTCATTGTTGAGAGAGCGCTTCAGCTGGACTTGGACCTGTAGGTCTGAGTTAAGTGTAATGAGAAAGAAAGTCAGAAAAAAGACATACACTGGCTTTATTTTCTCTGATAGCTGCAAGTTTCTATAACACGTCAACGGTGATGAATGAAACAGCCGCTGCAGGCAGCTCACTGACAGGTACACCCACATCTTCAGGGGATTCACTAACACTGTCATATAGTGCCTTCAACAGCTGCTTGCACGGCGAAGAGTCAAGCGCGAGCTGATCATAAGCAGTGTGTAGATGAGTAAGGTAGTCGAATTCCGGATCTGACGCGATGATGAAGGGTCCTTGAGAACCAGTAGGCTGAGGATGATTCCATTCTTTAGGCAGCTTATCGACCAAGAGGTGTTTGACCTCGGGTGCCAGAATGTAGGTCTGTCGGAGACGATTAGCTTCAATGAAATCAGTAACAATTTCATAAGGGCCCTCACAGGGGATGACCAGACGCCAGGAATGCGCATGTATCATGGATCTGTGGCCTAGACAAAGAATGTCCGGAACTTGCAGGGTGGGAAGCAGTACTACAATGCAAAGTTCATCACCGATTCAACGAGGAAGAACCGTGAAGTCCCTGTTTGCAGAGAGCGAGTCATACATCGTCAAACGAGGGTTGGCAATAAATTTTTGGTAATGAAAGTACACCGGGTAGGTTTCCTCTTCTGAACCTCGTGTCAAGTCCAGCAAAAAGCGTTCACGGAGTGTTAAATGCGGATACAACATATAGACGTCAGTTCCGGTCATAAAGTTCATAAGCATGGCTGTAAGCATGTTAATGAATGTCAGTAAGGTCGACCACATCAAGAGGATTGAACACGTACTAGACGTCAAGTTCAATACCAAATCAAGAGGGTGCGTCCTGGCGAGGACAATCTCTACCATGCGTCCATTAGGACCCTTCAACCTACAAGCACCTGCCACATACACATCGTTGTTGGTCATTTTTAGCGTCATCGACGGGGAATGTAGGGCATCCCAAAGTGACTCTTGGGTGTCTTCGTCGAATCCGATGGGGTGAGGGGTTGCGCTGTCAAATGATATATCTGCAAAGAATTTTTTGACTTGTTTCCAGTTCTCTCGGACTACACCGATTCGCAGAGTGGAATTGAAGCCCTGCTGCATGAAAGCTTCCAACACTGGTATTCCAAAGACTATAGCACCACTGATAAGCAACATCTTGCGGAATTCTGCGTGTTTAGACCGCGGTATGAATTTGTCGAGGACGGAAAAGGTTTTCTCGACGTAAAGGTCATGCACGTATCGTTTTTGGTCTTCATGTTGATTTACCTCTTCAGGCAGAAGTTGGGTAGAAAGTATGTTGGCAGTATAATCGGAACTATGTAAAGAATGAGTCTGTTTCAAATGAGGAGAGTAAAGCTACCACGCACATCGTTTCCTTGTCCATCGATACAATATCAGCGTTATCGATCAGCCCTGCATCCGAGAATGCACGAGTAAACCAGTTCACGACTGAAAGAAGACCAGCGAGAGAAAGCGATGGGACGCAAACGGGCACAAAACATGTTCGTATTTGATTGCAGTGTGTTCGTACTATGGGGATGCGGCATCAGCTTTTTTTTTGGACCTTAGGGGGAAAAAAACTAGAGGGTAGCACATTAAACCCGTTCAACGGTGCCCTCAGTCCTGCATTCAAACATATCATAAATGCTCTATATTCATGCACTATCCTATGATCTATGCTTCGCAACAGAGTTGAAGACACACCTAAAACTTTGAAGATGGATGTCGTTGAGAAAGAAGAAAAAGTGTTCCCACAGTGGGACACGCGGCATATCGGTTCTGCGGAAGGAAAGAAAACTCTACATAAGGAAATAGTCTAGAATCGCGATCTATTTGGCGCTCAGGTAACTCGGATGAGTTTACCAAACAGACACATTACATTCCTCTCCTCTGTTACCACCACCATCTCCATGCTCACCTCCCACCGTTGTCGGCGATGACGAGCAAACTCTTTTCTTGTCGTCTATAATGGTCAGAATCATCAAATGGTTTTCTGTTCAAGTGTTTGACACCCCAGCAAGGCCAGGAACATCAAGAACCCGATACTGCGACATCCAGATCCATCAATTCAAGCCCGATTTCGCTGAGAACAGGAGCACAGAATCAGATACAACCTTCGCTGTCGTTCCACGACATTTCTCCTCTCGGTAGAGGTATGATAGCAAAGAAACACAGAGAGAGGACTCCCATCATGGGTAGCGAGACAGCAGGGCCATTTGCGGTGCTATTAGACGACTATGTCGGAGCGGTGGCCGAAGTTGTGTCCTGGCTCAATATTGTCATTGGCGACGAGCTGAAATTGTATGTCATTGTTGAATTTTGTAAACTTTCTTCTCACCTTTTACATGTCGCTCCGAGCAGTGCGTTTTCAGCCTCGAAATTATAAATTCACCTCACTCTCTGCGATGCCAACTGTACTCAATCCTGTGCTCTAGGCACTGACCAACCTTCCACCGATCTAGCCACCGCAGAACCTTGCACATACCTGGACTTTCGTGCTGCTGACAGTAAATGTATACGTTCCTGTCTTAGTTGCCGTTATATTGCTGACTTTGACGCATTTCAGTCCAGCCGGTTATGTTTAGCCTTTTGCTTAGGACGTGTTCCTCTAAAATGCAAGTTTCAGGTCGCTGGTAGGCACATGTTCTCAACAACAACTACCTTTATTGCTCTTAATGTTATAGGTTGAACTAAAGTGACTTTCCTCACTTTATGTACCCATATACAGCATTATCTCACGTTCTCAGGTCCTTTTCATGACAATGGCAGGAAAGTCGAGGGCTTGAAGTACGTGTCGTACGTTGTTACATGTTTGTACCGTTGCTTATCTATTCATTAGCTACCAGTATTCCTTCAGATACAGTGTTCCATATTCACGCTTCTCTGTATCCGAATTCAATACAACCTCTCCAAGTGGAAGTAGTGGGGGCTCTCTTGCTTTAGTTCCAGAGAAACCATCTTGCTCCATGTCAATGTCCTGAACGAGGGTTCAGCTTTGGGCAGCTATATGGCTCAAGCACAATATTCTGTATTGTTCACTGTAACGCTCCAGCTTTTCCGCTTCACATCACATTTTCATTATCCTCTGTAGCATTGTCCAACACATCCTCTTGTTGTTTGGAGTCCCCTCAGCTCTGAACTTCCACATACCATTCACGCTAAGCGACGTTCTTTAGAACATTCTCGGCTACTAGTACTGTTTTACTTAATTTGAGACTGAATGCTGTTAGAAGGGAAGTCAACAAGATCATCATGTAGGATAAGAGAGCAAAGGCTTCAATCAGGCGAGGTCCTGCATTCAAGGTTCTCTTCTTATGCGACCCAAAACTCTGAACCTTGTCATGGGACACCACCAGATAGGGTCCCCGTCATGATTAATTGGCAGGTAAAATGTCATTGAAGCTGCAGAAAAACTTTGTTTGATCGCGAGGCATGAGTGCTGAGCTTCAACCTATATAATGGCGTGACACACATTATGCTCGTAAACGGAGAATATACAGCTCGAAAGAATGACAGAGACAAACAAGATATTGTATCGCACCTCTTTTCAGCTATTGCCTGATATACACTATATCGGCGATATATTCGAACCGAAATACTCCGAGAGGAAAGTTTTCCATTTACAGTGTGAATTTAGATTAACATCTTTCAAGTGTGGACAAGCTTCTCTGTACAGGTCACCGGTGCGAGACAATAACTCACTCACATAAACTGTACGCTTCAAGAAAGGTGGTCTACTCCTATCCTCACACCTCAGATATCTTTTTGTGAGATTGGTCGCAGTTGATTAAGTGCAAGCCAAGGGTTGGCTTTCAATGTGAGTGTTATGGATTGGGTGACCAGCAAGTTCAGCAACGATACTGAAATTTGGTTCAGATCTTCGAGGTCTTCGTTGCATATATTGGTTCTGCCAGGCCATAACCTTACAGTAAACTTCAGGAAACAGGGGGCAAGTACTATTTACGTTGTTTCGAATGTGAAGGGAATCAACCTTATTGCATACACACTTTGTAGAAGTCTGCAGAGGTGCTTCACAGAAGTTTCGCCCATGAATCACATCATGCATAAAGACCTCAGGCTCACATGTTCCACTACACTTCATCACTCTACTACTGCATCTGCAGAGCAATGAACACTGCTCTGGAATTGACACCACCCAACGGCACTTTCGTATCCTGTGCTCTCCTCAACGATGTCCTGCTCAACGATTCTATTTGATACTTGACAGCAAACTTTTTACACAGAGAAATCGGCGAACCAGACACTCGCTGTCTCGTCAAAACAATGACACTCTTGAAATGTATGCAAGGAAAACAGCATGAGCTTGTGGCAGTGTCTGTCACTGTGCCATCCAACGACATGAAGTGGTCTGACATAGAGATGACAATGTTTTTTGAAAGAAGGTTGTGCAATGGGAAAGACGTCAAGGAGGAGAAGCGTAAATGTGGCAGGGGTAGAAGCAGTACACAAACGAGTGTTCACCTCACTGCTGTAGCACCCCCAGGAGTGCTTGATAGCATCGGTTCCAGCAGCAAGCTACCCAGGAACATGGCCAGTGACATTGTCGTCATCCCCTGGAACGGGAAATGCGGATGGAAAAAAGCCGTAGAAGTCGCTTTCGGCTACAAGGGATCTGAAGTACAGGAAGTTTATTTGATAACATTCACAGAACATCCACTTCCTACACTCCTTGACCTTGCGGTGATCCTGAACCAGGTATCGAACACATATCAAAACTACCACCTACTCAAGCATCAGTGCTACTTCTACGCAGCGCTGGTCTGTGAAACCATGTGAGTAATCTTTAGCGGGCAGAAGATCTCCACCGGACCAGACATAACAGGTCCTGGCCAGGATCAACTCGTTACGCGTACGTCAAGGGAAGGCGACGGCGAAATTGCAGTCGGAACCTTGAACCCAAAGCCAACACAGTCTGCAGGTACATTCAAAAATTTTACTATTGTCGACATGGCAGCTGTCCTGGAGAAAGCTGAAAATTTTCGCGATAAATTTTCAGAGGCGCACCAGGCAAAGTTAGACGGTTTGGAGGAGCATCAATTGGAGGAACATCGGCAGATTTGGCAAGAGGTAGATAAGGAACATCAGCTGAGATCAGCGGCAGAAAACAGTTTAAGGGCAGCTGAACACTGGGCAGCAGAAGCGGAGGAGTATGCAAAGGACTTGGAACGGCATCTTGGAGAAGCTCTACGTCAGCATGCTACCTAGACAAGCTCTGGCTCATACTTACTGTCTGACTTGCATATGTGGTATCTTCAGCTGGCGCTGTGACTTGTTTGCTTTTTTGTATGTATACAGTTGCAAGGTTATGAATTTTCTTGCTTCTGTACTTGCCATAGCAATACTAGCTACGCAATCTGCGTAAATACAACATAGTGTATTACGCTGTCTATAGGCTATGCGTTCGTTGATTGACACTCGTTATTCAATACATAAGTTGACTCACACCTCAACATCAACCTGAAGATCTTTTCAAAGAAGAATGCGTTCACACGGTTAACATTCAAATTTTTGAGATCAATTGTTGTTGACCGACACGTGACAGCTGATGTAGTGATTCTTTTGTAAAAGTGACCGACAGTTATCACAACGAGATTTGCAAAAGTAGGGGACAAGTAATCAAGGCAGATAAGAGGTACTGTCCGCTTTGGGTGCTTCCAAATTGGGAAGGATGATTCCCACACCTTCTGGAAAGGGAACAGGCCGCTTTTTTGAGATCTGGAGATATTCCCACACTGCTTTTGGCATCCCAAAATGGAAGGTGCTCTTTCCATGATGTAACAGTGGGCTTTTTGGGCGCTTTTTCTGCGGAAAAATTATTCCCACACCTCCTGACATCATCTGGGTGCCTCCCTACTCTGCTTTTGGCTTTCCAAAATGGAAGGTGGCCTTACCTCATCATTTTCCACCTGGAATCAATGCATTGGGGGGCTATTGGGGCATGCTGGGGGGCTATAAAAATCGCATTTCTGAGGGAATATGTTCCAATATGTTCCAAAAGCATGCCCCTGCAATTGGGGGGCAGGGGAATGCAAAAAAAGCGGTCCAAATATGGTAATTCAGGAAAATGGCCTATTGGATCTTGGGCTACAGGCCAGATATTGACATGGGGTAAGTTGGAGGACCTAGATACATTAAATACAAGCCTGGGGGCACCCAATGGTACATAGATTGGTGGGATAATGGTGCTTAAATATCAAAAATACTGAAAATCTCCGAAATTAGGGGAATAAAATTACAGGATGGGATTTAGTGTAGCTAGGGCTTAGATATTGTGAATCAGAGATGATATATATGCCCCCTTGCCTCGTTTACAATCCTGGAGAGGTGCCTATTTTTCCAGATTTATTACAGCTAAATTCGCTTTTTTTGGACATTGGTAATACTATACCACAGGGAATGATTGGGATGGGCTAATTCTTGTTCATAACCCACTTTAGAGTGTAGAGATGACGAATATATACTTGCCCAAGCACTCCTGTATGTGAAACACCTTGTTTAATCCAATGTATTGTACAGTTATGTAACACAGGCAGTAGTAGATGAATAGCACCTCAGGGAAGCATTCCAGCACCAAGGGAAGTTCAGAATCGAGTTCAGGCACCCAAAATACACTTTCCTACTATGAAAGGACATTTTTTGAATACATCTGTATGTTGCTACATAAGAAATACATAAAAAATCGCATTTTTAGGGGTTTCTTAATACTGGAGCATGGGGATTGCTCCTAAAATCACCAAAAATGAAAGAGAGACCGTTCACTATGCATAGAACAGGAATATCAATTGCCTCCATGGATCGAGATCATCTGTGAAATGAGAATTACAGGTTACAGGTTTACAAGTTTTTCACGTGTCTGTAATGTCATGTGCTGGTCCTTCCTATTTTGGAGGCCGCGTCACTTGGGCACCTCACCCTTCCCTCCGAGATGTCCTCCTTGCGATACCTAGTATCTTCTTTACAATGCCATTATTTTCGCGCTTGAGCTATCTACAAAAGCATGATGAACTTCGTCAACTTGATTTTCGCCAAATATCACTCTTTATCCACCTGGGATCTCTGATGAAAGACAACATTAACCTTACACAACCTCTCGAAATGCCATACGATGGACCGCCACCAATCCTGCCCCCTTCCATACAGGGTTTTCTGAGCGATGCTACGGGCATAGCACTCAATCTCATACCGCTTTGTTGGGGTGTTCTGAAGGAGGAGGCTTGGGAACAGGCCGAGGATATCTGGGCAGGAGACGAAGAGTTGTTTAGGAACTATGGTTGGAATCAGGGTATCAGTGAGTTTGTATTGTTTCCAATGGTCGATAAGCTAGCTAACATCCATGATAGTGCTTATGAAGCTCCATCCACACACTCACTTTTGCGACAATGCAGACTGTGACCCCACAAGGCCGATGAAAAGAGAAAACCAACGTCAGATCATCATCTACACTCTTTTGCGAGGTGCGCAACCTGGGTACCACATCCATCTCACTTGCAAAAGTATGTGTTATCTTGCCAAGTGAGTTTTCGCCACTGATCTTTTTCCCTCTGAAGCATTTAGGACCACATATCACAATAACTATCGGGTCGTAGATGGGACACGCATATACTATTCAACTACACCGAAGTATTTGCAAGTAGGAGAGCATCAGTTTGTCGAGGATGCTGCAACTTGGACTTCAACCATGGTACTCAGATGGTGCGTAGTTTAGTTCCTGTGACATATTCTCTTGCTTATCAGAAACCTCAGGTTCTCTGCAACGAACGGGGCTCACCTATACAACCAGACACTTGCCATGCACGACGAAGTCTTGCCACCTGACTGGAAGATTGGAAAAACCATCGAGACAGCACATGTTTGGGACACATTCATCATCAATGCGCTACTTCAGGACAGCATCAAGTGTGGCGAGGAGTTGGAGGTACCACACACCAGTGATCAATGTGACCGTTTTAAGGCAGCGATGGAGAGACAAAACCGCCGTATTGTTGAGGAAGGGCAGGAGGAGATTGCCCATGCTTGCAACAAGTGCATGAGGGTCACCGAAAACGACGATGGAACCTTCGGGAAGGTACAGGTTCTTGTCTGTGATGGGCTATCAATTGGACACCCTTGCTGCTCTGTGTTCCAGTGCACTGAAGCTCTGAAGAAGAACTCTCACTGATTCTGTCAATCCCATGCACACTTGGAGCTCGTCTGTTCAATAGTTGGATGTGATGAACCCGTTGTAGAAGGTCGGAAGACATGTGCCGATGCTGTCCATCAGAAGGTTGAGGACAAATACTATGAGCGTGGTGGAGCGTCCTTTATCCTCCAAGAACGTTACTGCCACACAAATGCTAGTGTTGTAGCACCAACGAATTCAGTCTCCACAAGCATCGACAATGTCATGGTCACAGATTTGCAGGAGGAGTTTTCCGTAGGAGAGGATGGTGATGTTCGTATGATGGATCCTGCAACTTCAAGCTCGGTGGGACAGGCCGTGGACGGTCTCGACGAATGTGGGGCAAAGAAGTCGGAACAGGGTAATCAGGTACTGAAGGCCATATTCAGTCAGCAGCAGACACATAACGAGCAGATTGCAGTCTGTCCCTGTGGTGTTATTGTTGGCCGCACAACCTTCCATGGCACAGAGGCAGTGTCAAACATTGATGTATGTGGTATTCCTCTGACTTCCAACTTTGTAGTTTGACATAGCTGCTTGAACAGCTCTTCCTCAAGGCGTTATGTAACATCCCAGGCTTCCAGAAACCTGAAGGCTTCATTTATGATTGTGCCTGCGACCTTCATCAGCAACATCAAGGCGACCCTTGGTACAACAATGTTGCACTGTGTGTGGATGTCTTCCATTTCCTCAACAAGCACAAGGTCACCCACAAGCATTGTCAAGAGAATTGCAATCCTGCAACGTATCCCAAGCTCATGACTGACGACAAGACTGGCTGGTTTTTCAACACCTCTATCGCAGAGCAGACGAATCTTTGGCTTGGTGGATACCAGGCTATTTGCAGAGAGCTCGGCGCAATCAAGTTCAACTTCTTCTTGGATGAGATGATACGACTGCACAATGCCGAAATAGTCCGCCAGCTGGCTACTCAGGGATATAACCCTTGGTGCACTCCTGCCAACGTACTTTAGGTGATACTCTTACTACTCAATTGCCCACTCCTGTTACTGTTACAAATCGACATAGATAATACATCATACAATACAAACATTTGAAATACAAATCAAGGATAATACAAAAGTTACAAGCAACATCTAAGCTCTAAAGCGTCTTACGATACACTTTCCACACACCCCCATCTGTCCTGCCAAGTGCAATACTAGCTGCCCTTTGACGCTCTGTAAGGCTTTGCCACTTCTTGAGATGGTGGAAGTACGTTCCTTGTACATAGCGAAACCCGGGAAAAGCATTCTGGAACCAAGTCTGTAGATGGGCGCTCTGGTCAGCTGCCATCATCTGGAAACCACTAGCAATATCAGAACAGTGAATACGTCCTGGCCAAGCATTGCCCAAGTCAGATGAGTCCGGCAGCTCCGATGAGAGCACTTGAGGTGACGGCAGAAGGGTTGAAGGAATAGATGGAGTGAGTGGTAGTTCAGGAAGGACTGGAGACGGTAGCGGTGACATCTGTGGTGACGGTGATGATGATGGTGATGAACGCTGTAGTCTCTTGGAAGGCCGCTCGTCGTCGTCGTCGATGACGATGACCTCTTTGAGCATGCGTAGGCTTTCACGTACTGCCTTGCGTTCACCAGATATGTTGTTCCGAAGATGAGGGCTAGAAGTTGAAGCTTGTACAGGGTTGATACATGATAGGTAGTCGTCAAGATCAAGACAGTCTTTCACACCAGGAAGGCGGAAGAAGAGTGTGTCGTTGGTTGTGATATGATGTTTGAAGCTTGCTGACACCGTGGTCCACATGCGAATCTTGACATTATAGAACTCAAGAGAGCTGATGGAAGTAGTCTCAATGTTGGAATCAGAGAAGACGAATGAGAGATGAAGGAGCTGGCGGAGAACTGAGGAGCTACCGTCTTCCATGGGGTCTAAGATTGAATAGTACGGCCATTTGGGGGGGTCCTGTAATGAGTAGACGCAAGGTGATACATTGTCCTAAATAACAATGTTAATACAGTTCACATTTCCACAAGACAGTTGATGTACCACATAATAGCCAACTACATTGAAAACCCTTGCCTCGAACTTGATACCAGGGATATAGCGATGGCCCTTGTTCCCAGATAATGACGATGCAACCCGGGCTTGTGTTGCCTGGCGAACCCAGTCTTCATTCATCCGTGTGGTGATGTTCTTCTTCCGGTGTGAGGGTACCAGAACGAAATTGCTGAAAAACAGTCATTTTGACACCAATTGTTGTGTTCAGAATCGCACTAGTACATCATACTAAGTACTATATGGACTTGGTAGCACTACTAGGAACCTAGTAGTGCGCATATGACGAAGAATAAGATAGGCATGCACTGCGTAGTGAATACTAGCTGCACGCACATAGACATTGATGTCGTCGTTAGTCCTATATGATTGCGCTAGGATACGCGTCGAAACCTGTAGACCGTATCTATACTCTATTACCAGGCTGGAGCCTTACGAGGACATGCTACTGTACATGGTAGACTTCCTAGTAGGTCATATGGCTACACTATACTCGCGCTATGGGACATATGAGATGGGATAGTGAACGAGGACCAACTACCACAGCGTAGAAGGACCCTAGGGGACAAATCAGAGCTATATACCAAATACGGTAGAAGCTGGAGGTGCGAGTCACCTTCGAGAGCAGAGTTACCAGGATTAGAAATGTCCGAGTAACCGGGTCATCGATACGAGGACCATATGGGGGCTTAACAGCTTTCACATATCGATCGGAATATCCCTCGAGCTTCGAGTTGGGATTCCTACTGCTAGTACAGACACTAGTGAGGGACATATAGTCCTATAACGAGGAAACAGATAGGATTCTGTGCCAGGACTGTCCTAGGACATAGAAAATATAATATAGAACTACAAGGGCATAGAGCCTACCTTCCTCAGATACGACTCCGAAGCGTTTCGGTCGAGATCGGACTCCTAGCAAGTTCCAAGCGGAATAACTATGTCCTAGCACCGATATCTGAAACGCACCATGCGGAACAGCACCTCCACGCACCACTTCCTAGCAACCAAAAAGTAATATGACTCGCAGTCCTGCAAAATAATGTCGAGTTCTGACCAATATATATCCAAACCTTCCTTTTCTGGTAGATACTTACTTCATATGGACAGAATCCTCTCCTCGTTCTCCTTTCTTGCATAGTTACTATTACTTTATCATGTCCATTTTCACTTATATGTAAAATATGTATGCTCGCAGGTATATAAGCAGCAGGGTTTCCCCTAGGAAGCTCTCAAGCAATTACCCTGCTATATACGTAGCCCTAGCGCACCAATAGCAGAGTTCTTGTCTTCTATCGTTGACCATAGAGGCGACGTGTGCTTAGAAAATAACTTAGAAAATAAAACCTTGAAAAGCCCTTCTCTATATTGAACTAGAGTCGTGAAATTAAGAACTTTGAGATACCCATAGGACAGAGCTAGTTCATCTAGACTCTTTGGATAGGATTGATTGTTTCAGGACTAGTGTGGAGCCCCACTAGATCCCTTTTTCACTTGGTGTGGAGCCCCACCAGTGATCGTTAAAGCTTAGTGTGGAGCCCCACTAGCTTATAGGTGGCCTGGTTGTCGTGCTAGTTCGACTAGTGTAATCAGTGCCTTTGGTTGTCGTGCTAGTTCGACTAGTGTAACCATAGCCTTCATAGGAACAATAGGTCTTTACCCTTGTCGGGTTCGATAGGTTATTTTGTGTCATAGGAACGTATAGGAATAGTTATAGATAGGTTTATAGGTTGGCTCACGTTGTCTTGATTATATCGAGACCATATTATCATATTACATTGTTTCATTCATCGCTCGTACACTTCCCTTGTGTCCTAGTGATTTGTAGACGTTCAACTAGTGTGCTAGTTGATTTCTTGTGTCGATTGTACGGATCCTTTGACAACGTCGAACCCCACTCGCACAACTTGGCATATATATTTCGCTCGTACACAAGCGTTTTATAAGCCTCACACCGGGTCCCAGAGGACGACGACATGGGTGTTGAAGATAGAGATGTGGATGAAGAGGCTTCTGATAGAGAAGAGAAAAAGGAAGAAGGAGAGGATGAGGTTGAAGGAATGGTTGAAAGGACGGGAGAAGGTGAGCGTGAGGACGTCTCTGCAAGGATTTTCTTCTGCTCGGCGATGACACGCTGAAGATCTTCAAGCTCGTTGTGCACCTGGTCAACACCTGCAAGGAAGATTCCAACATCACGGTTCATGTCTGACATCGTCTGCACGACACTTGGCGGAAGGGGTGGCGGAGAGAACTGTGGGGTTGGAAGACGGAGTCTAGGGTACTCCATGTCAGGAGCCTTGGATGTGGCTGATGGTGGAGCAACAGGAGCTGTGTGAGGCTTGAATGCGCATCCTCCAGCACTAGTGCAGCAGTGAAGGCACAGAGGGCCATCCGGATGCTTGCACGACACATTGCGCTTGCCACTGACACATGGTCCTGGACATGGCACTCCAGTGGAGCGTTTGCTCAACACCTGCATAGGTTGTTGGGATGGAAAGGAAGGAACAGGAAGTGAAGACGACGATGACAGTGTAGAGGTTGGCATTGACTTGAGCAGTGGTGACCATCCTGGAGGCAGCCACCTGTTCACGATAGCAGCTTCAGCCTCGGCGGTTGTAAAAGGATGAAAGAAGCTACAACCACGCTTATTGATGCACTGAAAAAGAGGTCAGAGGAAGCTTCCTGCCAAGCGAATGGGCACGCACCGTCAAAGCATAATGACCAGCATGAATTCCACTCTTGCATAACTTCACAGCAACAAATCGACGGCATGTTGGGCATACATTCTCCTGGTCGATGGCACACATATCGGCAGACTGCTGTTGCAGTGAAGAAATGAGAAGAGGAAGAGAAGGAAGGTAAAGAAGGATGAGGGCTCACCGTCAACCTGGGGGGTTTATATACCCTCCCGAGAGCATTTTTTACATGAATTTTACATTGGGCGAGATACGGGGCTGCATCGGATGACATTGACTTTGACGTTGTTGCCTTTGAGCATGGTCAATAGTCACGGTCGGTCTGTGCGCTGGCTGGAACTGCCGGGGAACATGTGGTCCGGCACTTCTGAGTGTGTGCTACTTTTACAGACACGTGCTATTTTTGTACTCCGTAACTCTGTAATTCTCAATTCACTCATGTCCTGCATGGATCCCATGACAGGAATCCATATACCAGACTAATCAATTTCTGCACAATTACAGAAAACATGTACTATGGATGTAGTATTGCAGGGGTTGATATGGGGGCTTGGGGAACCTCAAAATCGAATTCAGGATGAAAACTCAGTCAAGAATATATCCAGGGTTGAAAGGAATCCAATCACTGTAGCTTGAGACATGTATCTGACAAGTTTTATGCTTATAAATGTCCTTTCATAGTAGGAAAGTGTATTTTGGGTGCCTGAACTCGATTCTGAACTTCCCTTGGTGCTGGAATGCTTCCCTGAGGTGCTATTCATCTACTACTGCCTGTGTTACATAACTGTACAATACATTGGATTAAACAAGGTGTTTCACATACAGGAGTGCTTGGGCAAGTATATATTCGTCATCTCTACACTCTAAAGTGGGTTATGAACAAGAATTAGCCCATCCCAATCATTCCCTGTGGTATAGTATCACCAATGTCCAAAAAAAGCGAATTTAGCTGTAATAAATCTGGAAAAATAGGCACCTCTCCAGGATTGTAAACGAGGCAAGGGGGCATATATATCATCTCTGATTCACAATATCTAAGCCCTAGCTACACTAAATCCCATCCTGTAATTTTATTCCCCTAATTTCGGAGATTTTCAGTATTTTTGATATTTAAGCACCATTATCCCACCAATCTATGTACCATTGGGTGCCCCCAGGCTTGTATTTAATGTATCTAGGTCCTCCAACTTACCCCATGTCAATATCTGGCCTGTAGCCCAAGATCCAATAGGCCATTTTCCTGAATTACCATATTTGGACCGCTTTTTTTGCATTCCCCTGCCCCCCAATTGCAGGGGCATGCTTTTGGAACATATTGGAACATATTCCCTCAGAAATGCGATTTTTATAGCCCCCCAGCATGCCCCAATAGCCCCCCAATGCATTGATTCCAGGTGGAAAATGATGAGGTAAGGCCACCTTCCATTTTGGAAAGCCAAAAGCAGAGTAGGGAGGCACCCAGATGATGTCAGGAGGTGTGGGAATAATTTTTCCGCAGAAAAAGCGCCCAAAAAGCCCACTGTTACATCATGGAAAGAGCACCTTCCATTTTGGGATGCCAAAAGCAGTGTGGGAATATCTCCAGATCTCAAAAAAGCGGCCTGTTCCCTTTCCAGAAGGTGTGGGAATCATCCTTCCCAATTTGGAAGCACCCAAAGCGGACAGTACCCCTTATCTGCCTTGATTACTTGTCCCCTACTTTTGCAAATCTCGTTGTGATAACTGTCGGTCACTTTTGTAAAAGTATGGCTGCATCTGGTGCGACCGTACCATTGCCAGTAGTCACTCAAGAAAGCATCGAAAAAATGCTGGAGTTTCTTGGATCTCCTGTCAATGTCCAGTGTCGCAAGATGTGGTCTGATGATGCTCATCCAAGCCAGCGTTGGCTTTACGAGCTTCAAGGGAAACCGGCAAGACAATTGTTTTGTGTACAACTCTTTGGCCAAGACGACCAGCTCGAATACACATTCAAGGGTCAGGAAAAGATCGTTAAGGTGGGCTATACCGAACTCGGAGATCGCTGCATTTTTTACAGGCACAAGAGACACGTGTTAGAATTATTTATCCTTTTATGGTTTCATTTGATGATCTTTACTTTACATCGTTCATCTCTGATATTCGTATTCGCTCATCATTGTTCTATACACTGACCGCACGGTTCCATGCTTCTTGCTGTTACTCCATTGCCTCGGTGTGGCATATTCATTAGTACATATTCGTATTATGCTGTTGAGCATTGGTCTATATAAACTGTACATATCTATTGCTGAATATCATCGTCTCTTGCTATTGTCTTGCACCAGCACTGCTAAACCCAGTCCCAAGGCTCTTCACAAGTCTTTCGATCACCAATCACTGTCCTTAGACCTTGCTGATTCGCTTAGGCGTCGATCACGGTCCGCTTGCTTTGACATCAAGTGTTACGCGCTTACCCGTCGCTAAGGATTATTGCTGCTAACAACACGACCGCATCATGCCTAATACCATGAGAATTGAGACTCGGGGGATTACCACAAAAACGAAGAAGGCCTTATATGTGCTGAGGGGTAATTATGCAGGAGAATACTGTAGTGGAGTGTATGGAGGCGACGGTCATGGTCATGGTCGACCTTGTTCGTCGCTAAATCACCATGACATAACACGACACGGAGGGCTCGTTGCCTGCCAAAGACTGTGACATTTTTAGAGAGGCAAAAAGGGTTAAAAATACATTAAAATTTGTTAAAAAAAGCTTCTAATCTGACTCAGTAGGCAAGCTACCTGATTCTACCCATAGTACACCCCCGTCATTATACGCCCAGACATTCTCATCATCAGTGTTGTTCACAAGTCCAAGCTCTCCCTGGGCAACTCCGTCAGTTTTCACGCCCTCTCTGTATGTAGCGGCAATCACATCAGAGATGGACACGTCAACATCATCTTCGACATTGAGGTCCAGCTCGGCCTCTGTAGGCTTGCCCTCCTGAGCACCAAGAACAACTCCGCATCGATTCTCAATCTCCGTGTAGAGTGCGTGATCTTTCTTGAGGTACTCTCGCATTGCATTCTGTGAACTTCGGCTCGTGAGACATTCCATTGAGAGATTGAAATTCTTTGTGCAAGACTTCGCCCATGCCTAGAGAAGCGCAATTACTTAGTCAGAGCAAATGGAACTAGAGTTGTAGGGCATACCTTCTTGATCAAATCCCACCCATCAGGACCTTTCATCCACTCGTATGCCTTAACAATTGGCATGACTGATGCATTCTGAAGCTGGCCGATGGCAGTTGTAGCCTTGATCTTCTCTGGGCTGATCCCATCTGCAATCTGCTTCTGATGTTCTTCAGCCATCCAGTTGAAAAGCTGTTGCTTGACAAAATGTTTGATTGGTCGCTGGAGCCCAACATCAGCAGGCTGAAATTTGCCGGTACAATTCTGAGGGACGTAGAGGAGAATGATGTTTGGATGTTGAGTGCAAATCCATTCATGAAAGGCCTTGCTTGTGTGAACAGGGTAGGCATCAATGTACAGAATTGCCTTCTGGTCGTCTTCCAATGTTGGATCCGACTCAATGATGCTCCTGACATAAGGCTGAAAAATGTTCGTAACCCATTCCTGCATGGTTTTGAGAGTGCTGTAATGGCTGTTTGGATTGGTCTCGCTAGCAGCCGATGCAAAATGAAATCCATATGAATTGGCAGCATCCATGCCAATGGCATTGCGATCTGGGAGTGACTTCGAGGTCTTGCCTTGCCAAACCTGCTGAAAAGGAAGAAACTTGCCTGAAGGTGTGCTTGCAACGAGAAGCGTGTATTTTGGGAGGGACTTTATCAAAGAACATCGCATACACAAGGCGGAAGAAAGCTCGTTCACACTGTTCTTCCGCATCGTCAGGAAGATGTGCAGCAGCACGAGTACCTTTCCGGGGTGTGAAGTTCAAGGCACTCTGCAAGAAATCCTGCACAAAACGCTCAGAGCATGTGAACGATCCTTGAAGTAAATCAGGTGCCTTCTTGTGAATGTGACCCAAAATGATGGAACGTGCAACAACAGTGTTGACAACCATCCCAGAAGCACGGAGATCCTGAATCAACTTCACAATGACCTGCACCAACTCCTTGTCTTTCGCCAAAATCCCTACGTGTCCAGATGCAGGCATTGCATGACGATTTGCCACTGATAGCAAAGTCTTCTCTGTCCAGACATGCTGACCAACCTCCTTCCATCTCCCAATCGTTTGCCGACAGATCTGCCCAAAAAGAGTCGGATACCTAGCCTTCAAAATCTTCTCAGCACCTGCAGGACTCCAGTCGGCTTCAATCATGGCACTCTCAATGAGAGGAAACAAGAATGCCTGATGCCAATTGGTTCGTTTAGCTACATCCTGAATGGTATCACCCTTTGTC
Organism: Paramarasmius palmivorus; assembly: GCA_037176845.1. NCBI lineage: Eukaryota > Fungi > Basidiomycota > Agaricomycetes > Agaricales > Marasmiaceae > Paramarasmius > Paramarasmius palmivorus. Next base: position 16,117 of record JAYKXP010000296.1, on the reverse strand, counting down.
CCATTTCTCTCCTCCCTCCATTCCTCATATCCAGCACGTGAAGTAGCAGCAATTTCAGCTTGGGTCAACCCAACAACAGAGTGAGTCTTCAACTCTAGTGTTTTAGCACCCTTCATGAGTGTATCGTTCACATTAGGTGTCGACTCAGCAGCCTTCTGAGCATGCAACTTCTCCTGGTGACATTGTTGACGTAGCTTGGCTAGCTCTCGCTCTCATTCTGCCTTTCCCTGTACCTCCTTCAACTGGGCTGCTTCCCATTTTTCCTTTGCTTTGTCAGCAGCTCTCATGTTTCTTGCACGCTCTACAGCCTTCTTAGCTTCACTCCAGGTGTCCTTTGGAAAGAAGAGAGTAATCTGTCTGGTTGACATAGGCTTCTTGGGGAGAGTTCGAGGGATTGAAATGGATGGATCAACCAGAAGGGAGTTGGCTGAGCTGGAGATTGGCGGTACAATTTCAGGTGAGTCGTCCTCTAAGTCGTCCACATCAATGATAACTTTGGATTGTTTTGATACAGTTCCTAAAATTCCAGTCAGTAGCAAGACCTGACAACAGAACACTAGAAACACACCTTCAGCCTCATCAGACCCCAATTCATTCTTCCTCTTCTTCGATATTGTTGCACCCTGAAGCTTGGCCATCCTGATCAGCCTCTCCAACCAAGCATCTGCAAAAGCGTCTCAATCTGCAGGTGACATGTTCTTCACAGCAATCTTCATCATCTTCGGCAGCTCAGAGGAAAGTCTCGGTCCTCGCTCCTTGAACTCGATGTACCCATCAGGGCACTGTCCAAAGGCAATCTCGAGAACATGCAATACAGCACCCAGGGGTCCACAAAGCTCCACATTGTCAGGATCAATGCCAAAATGATATGTTGATTCATGAGGAGGGGGATTTAATGGGAGAGTGTCGGGAAGATTCTTGAGCAGGGTAGCGAGGTGCTCAATACGTTCATGAAGATGTTTCAGAGGTCCTGTTACAGGTTTCTGGGTGCTAGAGGCTTTAGGCATTGTTGAATGTATTGAACAGCTATAATTTATGGCTAAATACATGGATTTTGTGGCCCCTACTAGTCGTGGCCTGTGGCAGCTACAAACTGGGAGGACAATACCCGTTGCTCGACTTGGCGACGGTCATGCATCATGACATCTCTGTCGTCAGTGTGAGGTGGTGTCACGGTGAGAGGCCCATCGCCTCCATACACTCCACTACAGTATGCTGTCTGCATCGCTACTGTTCCCCCAAAGTTGATGGGTCAAAGCGAGGCCATATTTGCGTGTTGTTCTGTCAATGTCGAAACAGGAGCACTCAATTCAGATGTACAATACGAGTTGCGATCTAGAGATGCGTGTCAGATTGAGCTTGGGAAACAGATTTTTGCTCAGGTGGAAAAGGAGGCACAGGAGATAAAGGAACGTACAGGAGTGCAGCATAAGAGTATTAAGAAATGTCGAACTTCATAGAATTAATACTGTATTGCTAGCGTATAGAAGATTACAATGTTAACTCTAAGTCTTATAAACTGCAATGTAGATGAATATAATGCGCAATCCTATAATTAGAATTATTCCTCAACACAACCCTTGAACAATGTCTGGCCTCTACGCAGCTCAAGGGACTAGTAGCTGTCTTGACAGTGAAGCTAACAGACATTACTTTACTCTTCGTACCATGTGTTCATATCTTCACATCTATTGACGTACTCTTGTAGGCTAATTCATGATTTTAGGTCTCGCGAAATCGGGAACAACATCAGCATGAGTTTTCTTCGAGGCTGCATCGTTTACATCATGGCTTGTCAGTTACTGTTCAGGGTTTTAGGTATAGAACACTTAAATGGCATTGATAATGGGTTAATCTACCTGCCACCCCCATCAATGACAAGCAACGTTGCAGGTACTTTCATCTGGCTATCCGTTGATCTTTGCTCATTTTTTAGATACAGGAATGGCTGATATTCACAATGCTGACGCCGATACTTCTATCGAAAGCAACACAGCCCCTGTAGCCTCAGCCAATTTCCACCCATGGATGAATCGCAATCCTTTTTCCGAGCGAACATCGCACCCATTGTTTTCTGACGGAACAGAACTCCACTGAGTAGATGGTTTTCTTCAAGGAAGTCAAGCTGGAGCTGTTCGTGGATTAGCTTGTGGACATACACTTGCTCGGATTCACAGGGGTACTCCTGCACGAGCAACAGCTCTCCCTATTCAAGCAACAGCTCTTCCTATTCTAGCAACAACTCTACCTGGTCAAGCTGGTGGTCGTGGAACTGGTGGTCATTTGGGCAGTCGCGGTCAAGGTGGAGGATGTGCTGGGATTCGTGGTCAAGGTGGAGAATGTGCTGGGATTTGCAGTCAAGGTAGAGGACTTGCTGGCAGTCGTGGTCAAAGAAGTAATTCTCGTAGAGGAGTATTTGTTTCTCGTGGTCAGGGAAGGGGTGCAAGTGGTCGGGGTGGCAACTAGTCATCAATAGAAACATTTAGCAGTGAATCGTTGTATTTAATTTCTTGATACTTTTGGAACCATGTTTGGTGACTGGCCCTGAACATTTTTCCAATTTGACAAATGCTCTGTGTCACCCACCGCCATGCTACACTTACCCCTTGAACATGTCTGGCCTCTTCGCAGCTCAAGGGACTAGTAACCGCCTTAGCGGTGAAGCTAACAGACATCTATCAGTCAATCTTCATGGTGGTAAGCCTTTCTGCAATACGTGCTAGGGGTTTATCTAACAAGTGCTCTAGCCTTCTCATCTATAATCATGACTACTGTCTATCCCATTCAAATCAAAGAATAGCCCCTTCATCTAAACCTATTGACTAAACAGAGCGCAAGATGTGCAACTACCTTGACTAGGAGCTCTGCTCGAGAACCTGGGTGCCATGAAAGTTTGTGTTTCTTATTGTGACTCAAAGGACTGGATCTAATCAATTATCTTCAGACAGTACCAACTTTCTACGGGATCCTTGATACCAACCGTACCTACAACTTGGCAAGCACAAGCCTCCGATGATGCTATTGCCAGCTTCATCACTCAGAAGAGGGAATGGAACTCCAAGGACTCAACTCTTATCATGCAACTTCTCTATGACAATGTCTCACCTCGTCAGACCAAGAACTCACCGCTGAGTGCAACTTGCTCTTGATCTTGCCATCCTTCGCGGAAAACCCCAATCAAGAGTTGGATTGAACGGTAATGAGGACTAGGTGTCGACGGTCAAGGAGTACAGAGAAGAGATTGAGTCTAAACTCGCTAGGATATTCCTGATATCGCCGACGAGCACCTTATCCCCTCTGCCGCTAATGACCACTAAACCTGGTACGAAAGTAACCAGGTAATAGATGCTAATAGTAGGTCTAGCACTACTGTGGACAGTGTGTGCAAGTGTGGTTCGACGTGATCAGAGTTGCCGTGCTTAGAATCGCACACAAAACTAATAGTTCAAGTGATAATACGCTTCTAGTAGACTAGAGCAGGTTATGATACACCTTTTAATAGGGTATGTACGTGTGGGTTTGGGCTTATACAAGCTATATGAACAACACCAAGGGCTAATACTAGCTTTCTTGGGTGCGACCTAATACTGCCTTGAGTGGATTGTCCTTACTAGAACTGAATCAACGACGTGCGCGCAAGCAGGAATCCAACCGACTCTCCAATGGTCGATCTGGGCCTCTCTACGTCACAAAGCTCTTAACACAAATAGTCAAAAGCTTCTAGAAGGTCTTTAACTGACAATCTAGTACGAGGTTCAATCTCTAATAAAAGATGCAACGCAACCAATGCCAAATGCAACAGATTACAAGCCAATACACTTGGTCTCTATCAAACTCGACTCAAGCTCTTGTCTGCAATACAGGTCTCAACTAGACTTTTAGATCTAGGGCTCGTCCTGATGAAGTAGAAGTTGAATACACAGATCAACAATAGATCAACTGAATCAGAGGTCTATTCGTTTGATAGCCACATACAATCTATAGATATGGGCGGGCAGTGCGTCTCCCTTCTTCTTCTGCCGCTCTCCTACATGATAGGTAGCTTATATACTGTCCAAGAAGTGAAAACGAGAATTTTAGGTAATATAAGTCGGAAAATAGACGGAACGACGAGGAACAGAGATGGAACAGAGATGATACGAGGAGAAATATACATATGAGGGAAATAAGAGTGTCACAACGTCCATATAAGTCGTGTAAGCGTGACCAATAAATAGGAATTTCTATGTTTAGACTCAGGAGTTGAATCCTGTGCCTGCGGGTTGGCGTTTAGCCTGTTTAAAATTTTCTTTTCTATGCGCCAAGGCGCTTTTCCACCAATGATAGTCGTTTCCGACCAGTCCGCACACCAATGATGCTCAGTCATCCGTTATCTAGACCTGGCACATCTTTTATAAGTCTCCATAGTCATATGGGACCCTTCCATAAGTGGTATATCCACTGTATCTGCTTCCATGCTAAGCGTTTCAGGCGTTGCCACCGTTTTAACAGCTTTGCCTCCGTGTCCGATCCAAAGGAACACTTCGGAATATCAAGTCCGATAGGTCTGCCCCCGGGCCGTCGGTCATTTCCGATCAAGCCGTCTTGATCATCAAGCCGTGGTGATCCCCCAAAGCCCTCTCTATCTTATAGTAGGTCACGAAGAAGTAATAAAAGCGTAAATGTCCCTTGAGTATGCCAACTAGTAGCACGGTGACCTTATACAAGGTGTGTTCCACCTTATATTAGCCCCTACAGGTTTCGGGTAGGTGTCTATGAATTGCAGACCCCTAGTATTTGCATAGCAGCAGCCAGATACCCAATGTGAGGCGTACCGTGTAACTGTTCTCTGCTAGCAAGACATAGTCCCGTGTACCAGTGACAATGACTAGCTATTCAGGGCTCATACTAGTCCTTCAGAACCCTTTTTATAGCATAACAATAAAGAAATATGCATAATGCGTTCGAAATTAAAGTGTTATAAAAATCAGTGTATCATCTCCCCCCAAACAAAATAAAGGATTGTCCTCAATCCCTTTGTTTCGTTGGCATCAGGCGAAGCAAGGAGAATTACGTGATGTAGTGACCACCATTCAAAAGAGAAAATTCAGGGCTATCTATGGGTATCCCAATATCAAGAGGGGACAACCTCTAGCACTTGCATAACTCTTCCATCAAAACTTTGATCGGAATTGCGTCACCAAATGAAGCCCTATTACTACGGATGCCACTTAGCACTGCTCGTGGACCCTTTCACTAGCTTCTTTTTACTCTGGCACACCCACTCTAATAGTGACTCGGAAGCAAAGGCTTCTATAAGTACTAGAGGGTCGGGGACTTAGCGAAATTTCTTTCTTCCCTTCCCCCTCGACCTAGTACTACGGTAAGTCCATTGCCCTCCTCCTTTTAATAGCTGTTCTTTCCTTTTCTAAGCCCTACTGCTTATAGATTCCAACCGCTGAAGATGCCTCGCGCAACGCCTCAAATTTCCACCGACACCGCCACTCATCTGTTTGAGTTGTACAACCATGTCAAGGCTATTTTCGACTACTTCTCGACCCTTTCAATATTTGTGGATCAAAGTGGGCCTCTCCAATCAGCAGGGATTTATAAAGCCGTGGCCAATGCTCTCTATGAGCACATCGTAAGTTATATGTTTTCTAGGTTGCGGTTATTCACTGACTGACACCCCTTTTTATAGGTTCCTCTGTTTCCTATTTGGACGACTGAAGTCTTTCCAACTCCTTACATCCGCATTATCTTGTTGTTTTGCCACTACACTCTTCAGCTGAAGGAGAAACTTGGGGCTCCCCCTCCAAACACTATCACTCCCTTGATCCCACCCGACGCTTTGGTTAGGTATTGGATAGAAATATGGGGAATTGAGGTACGTGGTCCTTTATTTTGACAATTTAGTCCTTTTCTAACGTTGCTTTTGTCCTTTTATTAGCCTCTGGGTTATCAAGACAGCTGTCCTTGGCTGGTGGACGTCATGGCTACTGTCAATGTTCAATCCTATCTCAAAGGCATCCAGCTTCGAAAACTCCCTTGCCTAGACGATGGCTTCGGCCTTATTCCACCAGTCATCCCATCACCGAAGCGAAAGGATTCTGCGGACTTGGCGGACAAGACTGTCCCTTCAGACTCCGAGCTTCCAATAGCCGGTCCTTCGAAGACTTCCAGTCGTCTTTCAAAGACTAAAGGTGCGGTTTATTACTACTACCCCTATAAGAGTTTCACTGACACTTCTGGTTCCACCTAGCTTCCGGAGTTGATCAGGTGGCTGAACCTGCCGACAACGGTTCTCGCAAAGGGTCTAAACGAGCTCCAAAACCCAAAGTCGAGTATGTATTCATTTATTCCCCTTATATTAGATCGCTGACCCCTTTTATTAGGGCCAAGTCCGATCCTGCTGGTCGTACCCGTGCTGCAAACCCCAAGGTAGGCCTATTATTAGGTCTTTTTATTGATCTAACTGATATATTGGTTTCATTTCTTAGCCTAAAGAGCCTAGCTCTTCGAAAGCCGCAAAAGCTCCCGCTGCAGCCTCTAGCAGTAAGTCAAAGAAGGAGGCCAAGTCCAAAGCAAAAGGCACCAAGGAGACTAGCTCCGCAAAAGCATCTACGTCGAAGGCCTCTGTCGAATCTCCACCTCCTCGGAAGGGTTCCAAAGCCAAAGACAAAGCTACTCCTCGCTCTGACACTGTCACAATCAGGGCAGAGCCTGCTTCTACCACGGCTGATGAATCCAAACCACGTCCTAGACCTCGGATCATCAAGAAGTCTGTTGTTGTGGAGGTACCTTCGCTCCCAGTACGTTTTTATTCTTTTTCCTGGCTTATATTAGCCAATCTTATGCCTTCTATTAGGATCCTGAAGAGGTAAAGAGTTCTGCAACCGTCCAAACTGGTGCTAAGCGCAAGCGTTTGGTAAGTCTATCCCTCTCATCTCTCTTTCTTTCTCATCTTTCATCCTCTAATATCTAGGTTGGCCCTGCGTCCAAGATCTCTCAGAATGTTGAGGAAGTCGAAACCGACGAGCTCAACCAGAGTCAGGACGAGGTAAGAATTTCTTCCCTAGTATTAGGTATCTCGATTACTAAATTTGTCGATTTAGGCGCCCCCAACCAAGAAAAGACTTGTCTCTAAGCGTGAACACGACGAGCAAGAAACCTGGGTAAGGGTCTTATCCCCACATTTAATTATTCCACTAACACCTTTCTTCCACCAGGCTCCTCCTCCACCAATCACCAAAAGTAAGGGTAAAGGCAAGGCTAAAGCTGTCTCTGAGGACGAGGTGCGTGATTTTCCCTTTTTATCACTAATATTAGCTCACAGTTGCTTATACTAGGTCTCTGACCATCACGAATCCAATGATGAGGAGTCTAGTGAAGACGAAGGCACTGACAACTTAGTGCCCATCTCCAAACTCGACCTCAAATCTATCATTGGCGGTACGACCAAAGGCAATGGTCCCCAGGAACGAGATGAGCATAACACTGCCTTATATCGTCAACTGGGTCGCCAAAACATGATCAAGTACCTCCGTAGTAAGTCTTTATTCCTTTTATATGCCAGCATAAGCTAACTGTTTCTTGTTTTTATCCTAGAGAACGACATGCGCCTTTCGGTTGACGAGGGATCCACCTATTCCTCTTTGGATAAGGTGTTCGTAGCTAGTACTACGATTCCCCTGGTACGTGCATTTGCATTCTCTATCTTTGATGGATTACTGAGTTGTTTTTACTTCTATTAGGCCTCTGCTGGGCTCCCACAACGTCCTTGTACTCGTTGCGAGCATCTTAACCTGCCCTGTCAAATTCCTGGGCTTCGCCGGATTTGCGGCTCCTGTTCCTCCGTCCAAGCCAAGTGTTCCCACAATCTGTGGTGGCACGAGTATATTGAAGGGTTGAACCGGTCGTTTGTGGACGGTCTAATGAGTCCGATTGGTGAGTCTCAGCCTTAGTTTTAAGCTTATAAAAGCCTTCTAACCCTTTTATTAGGTCTGATTTACCAATCCTCTCATATTCTCGACCTCATGGAAGAAAACAGTTCTCTGGACCATCAGATCTCCCTTATGCAACGTCGTCGTCATCAAAACGAAGAAGCTATTGGCAACCTTCAAGGTTTACTCAAGGCTTCTGTCAACAACGACCCGCGCATATTCCTCAAGACTCTTTTCCAAGAGCACCCTGGGTTCATCGCCAACGAATCTCAGCTCCATAAATTGGCTACCGCCTGTGGGTGGCTTTTGGCTGATTTCGAACCACTAGAGGAGGTCCAAACATTCCTGGCTCGCCCTTCCGACATCCCTCTTCACACGGCTACACTCAACGACGTGGAGGTGCGCATGGAAGGATTGGACGAAAACATTTCTGGCCTTCCTACCGAAATGTTGGCTTCTTTTGACGAAGCAGAGCCTCAAGACCCTTCCTCGCTGGTGGTTTCCAACGACGACAATGCTCCTTTGGTAAGTCTCAACTTTTTATTGACTATTATTTGCCCAACTGACCCTTATATTAGGTCTCAACGAGTTCAGGCGACAAGATGGATATCGACAACGCCACCGCGCCTGAACCATCTACCTCCAAGGTCGACGAGGTTGCTGAGCCTTCTAAGGCGTCAACTCCTCCTGCAGAATGAAGGCTGAAGTACTTCTTGGGTGCCTATCCACGAGTTATCACTCGTGGCCAGTCCAGAATGCTTCTTGTTTTCCTTCTTGTCTTCTGGGATGGACCATGGGTTGATTCGCGTTGGTTTTAGGGACTTTTTCATTCGTATATTTCGTATCTGCATATCTGGTATCGCGTCTACCCTTCTGTTAGTCACAGAAAGGGTAAAATTTGTATATTATCTTCTCCAACACAAGCCTAGGTAGCTTTTATTAGCTTACTTAGGACTTGTATTAGTCTATCAGTACTCATAGTTGAACTATTTGTACTCAAATGTATACGTCGTTTTCCCAGTCTTACAATAGACTGTTCTCCAACCATATTGTGTGATAGGGAAGATTGAGGACTTGTGAATTCCACAGACGTTTCAAATTATTATTCGGCCGAAACACGTTATTAGGGGCTATTACCAAATCTGGTACACGCGGAAGTTACATTTGCTTCCTTCCTTGCATATCAGTTTTGGCGTTTCCATACCGCATTTTTCTGCCTTTAACTTGTTCCTGTTGTCACTTCCAAGCCTTTATCTGCCAATAATAGCATTCCAATCCTACGACTTATCGGAAAAAATCGCAAAATTTTCTATGTAGCCATATGGCTGACCCTCTTTCTCCCCCCAAACAAATTGAAATGTCAAGCTCCGACTTGACTCTTCATCCGGTGGAGTAGGAATAAGTTCTGTCCATATTTCCGGTGCCCAGAAGTGCGCCCTGACTTAGAAAATTTTCTGTCAAGATGGTGAAATCGTCCGGCCAGTATTGGATCCCTTATATAAGGATCAACAACATAGTCGTTCCTTCATCACTCGAATTCTCAGCATATTGCCAGTCTTCTTCACACTTCTTAACACTCTATCAACGTTATGGCCCCCAAACCTAGTGATCATGCTCCCTCTCCAGCTCCTGGTGGCTGGGTCGAACGTGATAAATGGGTTCGTGAAACGAAGGAGGTCTATGACTATACCCTCGAAAACAGCAAACGCCAGGGTACCACAATTCGCACTGGAATCGCTCAACAGCTTGCCGATCACCTAGTAAGTGGCTGTTATCGTCTATCACAAGCTTTTATATAGCTAATATAAGGGTGAACAGCGCCACAAGCTTGTCTTGAAGCATGTTGCTGCCGACGAGGAGGCTTACAACCTCTATACCGACAGTGTCAAGCTTATCCATGATCTAGTGGACTCTGGCATCAAAGCTCCTTCTCATCTAGATTCCTTGGATAGCTTTGTGGCCGAGATGGACGTTTCTCGTGCCCGTGACAAGGCCATTCAAGCTCGAAACACCGTTCGCGAAACTCGTGAGTTCCATTAACCCCTATTATAAGCATCTAAGCTCATATGTATGCCCTATTATAAGGTCGTCGTCGCACTCGTGATGCCATGGAGGAGAGTGATGATGACGAGGAAGTCACCCTTATCCACAAATCCGCTGATGGTGACACTGAGGTACGACTATAATCGATCCTTTATACACGTTTCTAGCCTAATATAAGCTTCCTTTTAGATGGCAGACGCCAAAGGCCTGAAAGATTCCATCCATGCCCCTTCTAAAAGCGGTGATAAATTGCGCTTCAAGAAGACCATCAACGAGGTAAGCCCATAGTGCTATATCTTTTCAATTCTTGACACATTTATAAGGCCAAGGAGTCGTCCAAGGACAAGAAAGAGGAGAAGGAGCCCAAGGATAAGGGTAAGGAAAAGGACAAGACCAAGGAGAAATCCTCTAAGTCCGCCACTCGCCTTGTTGCTGTATGTGATTGTCAACCCTTATATTAGGTATCTTTTCTAACGCCAACCCTTATATTAGGCTGCTTCCTCTTCCGCAGAAGCCAAATCTGCTACTCCTAGTGCCAAACGTACTCGTTTCGAACGCAATGTAGTCGATTTGCACGAAGAGACTGCTGGTAAGTGACTATATGCACTTGATTTATCCAGAGCTAACTCATGCAAGTAGAAGAGGCCGCTCTTCGTACTTCTGGCTATCAATCTCTCTTGAAGGAGACCGTTATGGTTCCCTTTCTCGAGCTTGAGAAGATGCCACTCCACGTCCTCAAGGCTGTGTCTAACTATCTGCGTACCGAAGTGGCGACTTTGGAGCATAACATTCATTTCATGCTCGGCCAGTACCACTTTTCATACAAGAAGTTGGAGGAAGCCAATAGGATCCGCCTCTCCAAGCTTGCGCTCGAAGGTGCAGCTATGGATGACGACAAGCCTGCTGATCCTACTGCAGAGGCTACTACTGGAGGATCTCCTCCATCTGCTTAACGACTTTGTGAAGTGTGTAGACGACTTCTGGACCTTATACAAGCATTGGATTTCTTCCTTAGGTAAAGTTAGGTATGAACTCCAGACCAGATATCGCTACCATTCACCAGAGTATCACCAGTCTCGTCTAACTCGGACTGTGACCTTTATGCGTCGCTCATTAATTGGTTTCCTTCAATTTTGTAACATTATTGAAGTTTATAGGCTATTATTAGCCTATAGGTCAGCATAGTCACTCTTTTATAAGCTCCTGCTGCCTTTGTTTTATCGTTGTACACCGTAGCTTTGTCTCTCTTTTATCAATTCAAGCTATTTTGGTGCCTTCTATGATCTTTAGATCGTCCATGCAAGCATTCCTTAGTCTAGACTCCTCCCAAAAGTATGTTTATGGTCTTTTATAAGGGTTTTAAGTCTGAGATTAGCCTAATACTAGGGCTGCTAACTGTCGTTCCTTGGTCTGTTGCCTGGTTCTAACACCATTTGCCTGATCGTCATCATCCAACATGGATTCTTCATCAGAGTCATTTGCATTCTCCTCTGATTCACTATCTTCCTCTTCCTCTACCAGCTCTTGCCCTTTCTTTGGCATTTTCATGTGAGGGATCCTTGAGAAGATATAGTCCTCTCCCTTGTATTGATCCTCATCATCTGTCCTTTCCAGCATACGATCCAGCTGTTCTTTAGACATATCGATGATTTCATGTATGTTTTCTGGTAGATTTATAGGTTCATAGCGACTAATATAAGGTAAAACCCTGAACGCTCCTACTTTCTCCTTCTTTACTGCACCGTTCATGTCAGCTAGGATGTAGGATCCGCCCTTAGTTCGCCTAATAACGATCATTGGACCAAGATATCTCGGATACATCTTCCGATCAAGTTCATATTCGATACCCGAGTTACGCATCAAAACCAGTTGACCTGGTTTAAAGTCGTACTCTTTAATCTTGTTTTTAAATTCCTTTTCAAACTTCCGTAGGTTATCCTTCTTGATCTTATCTACACGACCAATAGTAGCCTGTACATGAGTGCGGTGTTTAGCCAAAGCTTGGGCTCTATATCCCACTAATTCCTCATGTGTTAAGACCCTATCAGGAGCGCGTATCAACCAAGTAGACTCCACAATGTCTAGCGGCAGTATAGGTTCTGCTCCAGTGACCAAGAAGTATGGGGAACAACCCAAACCCCTTCTAATAGTAGCACGATCGGCCCATAGTACTGGCTTTAAGAACCAATACCATTTACGCAAGTCCCCACCAGTTGCTTTAACCAAAGCTTGGCGCACATCGAAATGTGGTCTTTCGATCTTGCCATTGGCTTGTGAATTATAAGGTGAGATCTTGATATTCCTGATGCCGTATTTATCATACAACCATTGCATCACTGCTTCCATCTGTGGCGCATTGTCGCAAACTACTTCTTCCGGAGGCCCCCAACGACAGATGATGTCTTCAAAGAACCATTCAGCTATAGAGCTGGCTCTTTCATTCTTTAGGGCTCTGGCCTCGGACCAGTTCACCAATGCACAGCGTCCATGGATAACATTTTTACAGCCATTACTAGCTGGTGAAAGCTTAATCACGTCTATGTGTATCTTTTGGAATAGTGAGGGTGTATGTATGCGCGTCGGAGGGGCTTTTATTAGCCTTAATTGTCGTTCCTGACACGTTTTACAAGACCTCACAAACCAATTGACATCATTTTCCATATCAGGCCACCAAAACCGCTTCTTCAAGAGTTGTTCAGTAGCATACATGCCCTTATGCCCAAGATAATCATGAGCTGCAGACAGCATCCACATCCTCTTTTCCTTGAATACTACCAGCTTGTGTTGGCCTTCTATTTCCGTATTGCGTCGATACAATCGTCCTTCACCATCCACAAAGAAATGTCTTGACTGCGTTTCCAGGAATTTACGATATTCCTTCCTTATATTAGCCTTCCTCCGCCATTCTTCATCCGAAATGTATTTTATAATATCTTCCAAAGCATCATCAAGTTTCTTTCCAAACGCTGTTCGATGAGACTCAACATATGGATGTGCTTCCTGCCATTGATCATCACGCTCGGGCGGAAATACCTCATACTGCGCAAAGCTTGTAATAGGTGTCAAACCTGCTTGTATAAGTGCTAATTCCACTTCTAGAGCTTCAATACTAGCTTCTCGCTTTACTTGATCAAGTTCTTCCTCAAAATCTCGTACACTTAGCGCACGACCCAAGAAATAGCCCCCACGGCTATCAATGCCGTTTCTAAAGTCTTCGAACGGGTAGGGCTCTTCTATCTCCCCATCACCCATTCTAAACTTAATTGGTTCGCCATTGTCTTCGTCTGCATAGTCTTCCTCATCAACAGGGGGTCGTTCTGTAGTTGCACCACCTGGTGGAGGTCTGGATAATCCATCTGGACCATGCGTAGCACCTTTAACATGTACTAGTTCAAAGTGAAACTTGCGTATTGCTTCTATCCACCTATTAATAGTGGCATTAGGGCCTGCGCTAGGGTTATCTAGCATCCCTTTGATATAGCTAGCATCTGTTTCGACAATCATGTCTCGACAACCATAGGTGTAATAATAGGTAGCTTCTAATGCCATCTTCAAGCCATAAAGCTCTCTCTTTGGCTGGGAGAATCGTGCTTCACGCTCATTCAGTCCGATAGATCCAAAAAGGTTAAAATGTTTCCTCTTGGGGTTATCATCTTCGAGCTGATACAAGTAAAAGCCGACTGCTTGCCACGAAGTATCTACTGCAAGATATAGAGTCTTCTTGTAGTCAATTGTTCGGAGACACGGAGCAGTTCTAATAGCCTCCTGTAAGTCCCTAACAGCTTGTTTTTCTTCGTCTCCCATCCTAAAAGTAGCATTTGCTCCTGACACCTTGTTTAATGGACGAGTTATCTTTGCGTAGTCCTTGATATATATGCGCATTTGCACAGCTGTACCAAGTAATGACTTCACATCGGTCTTATCCTCAAACAATTCTGGGTCCCAGTCTAATACAACTTTTGCAAACTTTTCATTCGCTCGATGTCCATAAGGCCCCACTTGGAAACCTAATACAACACCTTCTAATAGCGCAATAAATGCTTTTGGACCCGAGAAAGTACCTCCCACATACTTTAAACGCTGACACAGACGATTTACATTGTTCAGGTGTTCCCAAAAGAACCTTCTTATACCTGGATTTTCTGGGATAGTTTCAAACTTTCCATCAGGTAGCTTATATTGGCTCTCTGGTCCCCGTACAGACACATCATCAACGTAAGGTGAGGTTATATGAGGTATCTCGTCTCGGAAAATATAGCATACATCATCGTGAAAGATAGGTACAGAGTTTGTCCAGCCCATAGGTAGTTTTACTAGCCTATGTGGTCCGAAAGGCGTTTGAAACGTCGTCAAATCTCTTGATTCCTCATCAATATACCGCTCATCATAGCCAACCCAAATGTCAAGGAGACCAATACAAGCCCTTCCAGCGAATTGACTGGCCACTTCAGCTGTTGCTGGTGGTACCCCAGAGTACTGGATAGTAACTTTATTTAATGGTTCCAAACTATGCACTATGCGCAGACTTTTTCCGTCTTTCTTTATCACAGTGAACCATTTGGATCTGTACGATGAACTAGATGGTTCATATACTCCTGCATCGATTTTATCTTTGATGATACGACAAACTTCCTCTCGTATACCAGGTGGGATTGGAATATCTCTCTCTACCCATGGTACATGAGGTAGTACAGGGAATTTCACCGGTGGGAAAAAGTCGGTTCTAAAGTTACCTCCTTCTGATGCTTCCCAAGCGAATGCTTTCTCCTGTAACTTCATAAAAGCATGTATAAGTTTCATCTCTTCTGGCCACCATTTCTCTTTGGCATGATTTTTATCGATTATCTCCTTCCTTTCTTGCGTGTAACGCTCTCCAGGTGTAAACTCTGGTGGGTTCGTGGGTAATATAGGCATTCCCGCTAGTGGATCTCCCGTAATGTGTCGCTTGACATGAAACTCTTGTGGCAAAGTGGCTTTTACAGGTCTAACCTTCTTTGCTACGGGCTTATATTTGCCAAAGACGTCGTGTATATCGTCTATAGCTTCATCCCTTGGTTGTCTCGCATCAAACAACATCACTTTCGGTACTTGATCATTCATTTCATACAAGTATTCACAACAGGTGCTTTCGCCAGCGTACACAGCCTGTTGCTCTAGTACTAGATTGACTTGATCAACCACTAACTTGAAATCCCGTCCACTTGCTTCCCTAATATAAGCTTGCAAGAAGGATTCTAGTTGAGATTCTATTTGGGTTCTAACTTCAGGTGTCTTCGAAGCCGCCTGAGTGAACAGATTGGACAATTCCAGATTATTAAATTTTATATTTTCTGCCACAACATATGATTCCACCCTTATATTACCTCTGTCATCCGCTGAAATTTCCAAGGCAACCTCTCCCTGATCGTCTAACAGTTCATTGAGGTCTCCTGAAAATTCGCAGTGTCCGGAGAGCTTTTAGAAGGTTCTGAGTCCTTTTCAGGTGCAGGACGCTCACTAGGTACAAGTGATGCTTTGTCCTCCCTTTCCACTTGTATCCCCATTCCTCTAGGATACGTTCCCATCTGAATCTTATGGCCGGTATTAGGACATGTAAGAGTGATGTCTACATGACCATCTCTGTGTGCTTCCGTAACCATACATGTTAACGACTCAAACGGACGTCCTATTAGAAGTTGATATGGTGCTTTCTCTATCACATGCAATTGCGCACGGAACTGTAAGTCTCCCAGTTCCATAAGTACATTTCTGGCCAATCCAAGAGTTCGATTAAGATTGCCATTAGCACTTTGCATATGAATTACAGTGGATGGATCCCATTCTATGCCTCTTCCAATCGCTTCCTTCTTGTCAATGCACAGGATCATGGACCCCATGTCAAGTATCCCTTCTATAAGGTCTGGATGACCATTTAACTTTGGGAATACACATCGCAAGGCTTCGGACGGTGCAGCAACTAATATTATGCGCTTCCCTTCTGAATCCACCTCATTGATATATGAATCGATGATATCCCGATGGACTATCGTACCAATCGGCATCCCATCTATTTCCTTGTCTAGTACATCAAAGAATGTTTCAAAGGTGTCTTCAGGGGAACTTAGTTCTGCTGCGTTCACTATGTAATCACTGGAATTAAGGTCTTCCAGGAT
>JAYKXP010000295.1:0-33844 GCA_037176845.1 Paramarasmius palmivorus | reverse complement strand
TTTCGTACGTTTCTCTCGATCAGTTTCTGTGTCCTGTATACTGATTTATTGTGCTGTAGATGTGAGCTCATGGCTATGTCCACTTGATATTATACTGAGTGGTACATGGCACGATGGTTTGACAAGCACGGTGTCTGAAGTAAGCCCATGCCTAAATGAGGTACGTTGAATATATCACCGCTGCGGTTGAAGCTCATAGTTATTTTACTAGATTTAGTCTCCCGGAGACGACAATAGCGTCATCATGGCGCTTAGAAGCGCATTGGCCACGAGAAGAGTACCTCAAGGCCTCACGCTTCGCTATCCGCTCATTCCTCGGGCCAAGAAGCTCTTCCAAGACCTCCAACTGACTGGATATTTCTCATACGGTCTCTCTAATACGACCATTCGTTTGACCGCTTCGTGACGAACGTGACGCGGTCCAATGAACTTACGGCCATCAGGTCAAGTTCGGTGCATTGGGGTCTGATGGCTCCGGAAAGCTAGGCCAATTGTCACTGGTTGCACTTGTTGGCGAAGTTGGTGCTACCAAGACCAGTCTTGGGTGACAAAATAACCTGGAAACATTAGTATGTTGATTACACATGTCTTGGGTTGCACAGCTGATTTAGGATTGCTTATAGGTGAGCCGGTAATTAGAGCAGTCCTGCGAACATGTTCTACGGCTTAAGAACCGACGGTCGTTACAACCTGTCAAGCTCAAGAACATTCCACAAGGATGCCTTCAATCCTTCTCATGCTCTTTTGACGTCCTCATATAGCGCTTCGGGAGTCATGGCTATACCACCTGGTTCATCTCAGATACGCGTTACTCTTCTTCAAAGCTCAGGCGCCTGGATCAGCACATCGTCGGCAACAAGATCTCGCGAGCAGTTCCGAAAACTTTCGACACATAACGTGGTACTGGTATCAGCGCTTCGGGATACCTGGAAAAGTACGAGTGGGATGTTAGTGTTGGAGATGGAGGTGCCAATTCGGCTGGATTCCACCGGCGACCCTAATACAATACACATGTTGTTCTTGACGAGCTTGTGTTCATTTAGTATCGATACAGGACAAGATATGTAGTGTTTGTCTTCATGAGAATGTCTTGTACAAGGCTGATGTATCATTTGTTAGCCATGGCACAGATCTAGGAAATAGACAACAAACCCTTTTAGTGTGTATTTCTCAAAGCCTTGAACTACAAAGGTGACGGAGGCGCAGGAGCACATTCTTATGAATGATTCAACTTTGCCCTGGTCTTTTTTAGGTGTTTGCTACGTGAAACGTGTGGTATTAAAGCCAAACCATTTCAGTGATCCAACAGTGGTCCGTCTTGAAAGAAGTTGATTGGGACTAAACTAGAACTAGGGATGCATTGCCACTGAGCCTTACCTTTCTATAAAGACCGAGGTCGTCCGTTTTACTTATTTGTCAAATCATCTAGTACTACCGTCAAAAGAAGCTGAGGATTCCTGTCAGTCCGTCCATCGTAGGGAGAACGAAATAAGCGCCCAAAAACTTCTTTGCTTCCATCACCGACAACCAGATATTTCTTCCTTCCTTTCGAAATGTTATCATGCGGTCACCTCCAAGGCATGCGCATTGCGGAAGCCCCATGTCAACAGCTAGTGTGGTCTAGCGCTCAAGGTGTTGATGAAATGACGAGACCTGTCAATCTCCACTGATATGACCGACTGTTCACATGAGCTTCAACGTGCATTTCTGCCGTCATTAATGCGGTAGCTGCCAGGCCGAAGGAACCGACCTTCTATCCAGACATTGTGCACACACGGCGATATGGACATGGACTCGAGCAGAGAGGATAGCGAGGAGAGGAGGCAGGAAGAGGAGGAGAGGAGGAGAGAGGCCTATGAGCAGTTGGAGGAGGACTTGCAGTATGAGCATTGGGAGCAGTGGGAGCGGAGAAGGGATGAGGAGGAGCAGAGGAAGGAACAGGACTGGGAGGTGAAGTGGATGAAGGAGAAGGAGGAGGAGACGGAGCGGAAGGGATACGAGGAATGGAAGAGGAAGAGGGAGGAGAACGAAGAAGACAAGTGGAAGAAAGAGGAGGAAGCAGAAAAGCAGAAGAAAAAGGCTGCCGAACCATCATACGAAAAGCTGCAAGCAGAAGTCAAGAAATATGACGATGGCATGGTTGCTGGCTGGAAAGAGGACATCGACACACTGCTAGTTTTTGTATGTCAAGTTTCATCTTTCTAGCAGTTTTCTAATCCATAAACAGGCTGGTCTTTTCTCTGCGGTCGTAACCGCTTTTCTTATTGAATCTTACCAATGGCTGCAAGAAGATCCCGAAGACACTACTGTTGTCATCCTTACACAAATCTTTCACCAACTCAATGCATCTAGCATCCCAAAGCCAGAGCCTTTCACACCAGATGCTTCATCCATTCGTATCAACTGTTTTTGGTTTCTCAGTCTCATCTTTAGCCTCACGTCTGCCCTGTTTGGTCTGCTGTGCAAACAGTGGTTACGCGAACACCAGCGCGACGTACCGACTCGCACAGTCGCAGAGAATCTGGCACTACGACAACTTCGCCGAGATAGTTTCGAGAAATGGGGTGTAGCGTCGTTTTTGTCAGCGCTCCCAATTCTTCTCGAAATCGCATTGGTCTTCTTCTTCATTGGTGTTTTAGATCTCCTGTGGACGCTACACCCTATCGTCTTTGGCATATGCCTCGCAGCAATTTCGCTCAGCATGGGGCTGTATGTCCTCACCACAATCCTGCCCACCATCACACTTCCACGTCAGGCTCGGTTCATCCACTATCGTGACTTTGGGCAGTTGGCTTACCAGTTCATCTGCCCATACAAGTCTCCCCAAGCATGGGCCGTCTACAAACTCTTCACCACACTCCCCAAGCCACTCCTCCGCTTTCCTGCCATCAAAAACTTCACTCAGACCCATCTCCGCCCATTATGGGACCACCTCCAAGCTCAAACCCCCAGTTGGTCAACGTTTGACCTCCGAGTGGTCAGGCAGTTTGACCAGCAAGTCTATACCCCCCATAATTCCTTTCGATTGCCAGTTTATGAGCTGCGGGCGTTGCAATGGGCCGTCACAATGTTTCGTGATAGCCCTTCAATGATCCCCCATCTCAAGAACGTGTTGAAAATGCTTCCCCGTTCCGTGGCGATTTCCGCGGTTCTGGATCGGTGGGATATCGCGATGTGGGAGGGGAGGGAGCAGGATGTTGGGGTATACCTCAGATACCCAACTATGTTCCCCATGCCCAAACCCATCACTAGCGACACTCCACTCCACTCCCGAGAGGGGATAGAGTTGTTGTTCTGGCACCGGCTTTGGGGTGTCTTTGTCGAGCGTGGGGATGTCGGTTCTTTGTCCAACTCTCTTGAAGATTTCACCCAGGAGCTCCCAAAATCATCAAGAAACTTTCGGTTCTTCATTCCCCTCCCCTTCGCCGCCGCACTATGGTCACGCAAGGAGTCCTGGGTCCGACAGAGAAGCCTCCTGCTCCTGCGACATTTCGAAGAATCCTGGAAACCTTCCCCAGGGTATGACGAGGAACGACACAACAAGGAGCGGGTGGCATTTGCTAATGGCCTTGCAGAGCATATTCGCCATTCGGATCAACCTTCGGTGTTGTTGACGAGCAAAAGGGGGCAGGAGTTCATTAGGTTCATCCATAACGAGATCATAATTTGTCGATTGTATCAAAACTTCGACATTTGGTATCACTGGCGAAATGCAATCCAAAAGGTCCAGGAAGTCGGTAAACTACCCGACAACTACTTCACACCTCTCCCTGAATGCCATGAAGAACCACCTCCCTCTTACCAACTTCCCCAACTCGAACCTATCCGATACTCCCAGGATACCGTACGCCCACAATCCAACAGTCCTCGAGACGAAGACGGAGAACGACCACCATCGCCAGCGGGCAATGTCGAGAACCTCGAAATACAGGTTCATGGATCTCACGGAAACACCACAAGCGGAGTTACAAACCTTGCAGACGGTACCCCTAGTAATATCGATCCAGGTGGCTCCAGTTCCCGGCTTGTCATTGAGGACTCTCCCGTCTTGCTGCCGGATAATGGCAATCCAGCAAGAGCGCTAGCAGACGGGACCAATCTTCAAGACTCTGACATCCAGGTGGTGGTCTCTCAGGGTGTCGCTGAAGGCATGTCGGTACCTCTCTCAGCTGGAGATGATGAACTCGCTGTCCTGAGAGAGGCCGTACCACTGGATACCGACCCAGATCACCTTGCACAGGATACCGAGGATGGCGACCAAGCCGTCTCTTTGTCGTCAGAAGAACAAGGCAGACCTGCAGAGTTCGATCACGGAGGACAAGGAATCGTCGATAATGAAGGCACTGCCGCCGACTCAGGTCAAGATACACGCACTGTTAGCGACAACATCTCGCTAGCACTTCTCGAGCCTCCAGACCATCGCGTCACTGGTACAAGCCCTTTGCGTCAAGGAGATGGTGTTGGAGGTGATGGAGTGTCAGGCCGAGTCGGATGGAATCCGACCAATGACCCAAACTCGCTGCGTGTACATTGGTTCCGGTCTTAACAGTAGCACTAAATGTTTGTATTGAATCTTGACTTTATAGTGTACACGTCTCTGTAGTAGGATATATGTATCTTATCAAACTACCAGGAGTGTTAGCTTTGGCGTAAACGAAACTGATAGGAAACATTTACCTTGTATGTTGTAGGCCCAACCTGGGAGATGACTCGAGGAAGCAAAGCAATACCGTCAACATGGTGGTCTCGTCGACAGAGGGGTGCAGAGAATCGTCAGGTTCTCGTAGATGCCAGAATAAGGAGCGCCTGCTGAGCTCTTCGTCATGGTGTTTGAGCTCTGGGCCTTTTCGTTATTGGTCGGCTATCGGAGTCATTCCTTTGGCCCTTAAGAAGAGCAAAAGGTTTCCTGTTAGCGAAAAGGAAGACAAAAGAAAACCAGCGGGGTACTCTACCATGTATGTACTTCGTCAGTTTTTCAGACCATTGACATCGTTCTTGAGCTAGTAGAGGCATGCCTTTTGAGGCATCGTTCACGCTCTTGAGTCGAGCTTGTCGGCATCTGGCTGATTTGAAAGGTAATCAGTAAGAGATTTAGGTTAGAGATTGTGTAGACTACATACAGCAGAATTTCACGAAGAAAAATCATGGTTTTTGTGATCCTTGTTCAAAATTGAGTTCGTGTCGAAAGGATAAGCTATTCCAGGGACGGCAGAGCTATAAATCTGACCAAAAATGTTGGATCTTCGCACCAAGTAGCCGTACCGAGTCTTGACAGGGTGATGGGGCATGGAAAGGTGATGCATTGATGATCGGGATGGAAGTTACTTACTGGTACCAGGTTATCGTTCCCCTGCAGGTCTGATACACGAAATGAAGACGAGATTCCAGAGTTTCTAAGAGCTTTCTATACTAGAACCAAGGCTGTGAGTATGAAACCGTCAAAGACAAGGCAAAGGAACACACCTTTTGAGTCTCGCTTCCACGTTCGTCCCGGAACTCGGATACTAGCCCACTGGTCTCAGATACAGTGGGGAAAACATCGAAAGTTGTACTAAATGCCTTGAAGTTTCTTTTGATGAGCATCCGTCAAAGAGCTTGACTCTGACGAGGTCCGGAAGAAGGAAGCTAGGTGGGACCGATAGTGGGAAAGGACAAGGAGGAGCAGGGAAATAGACGCCCGTCCTTTCTCCGTCTACCTTCATCTTCCCAGCTCGGCACATAATCGCTATCGCGACTGCTTCGACAAGACCAAGTGGCGACAGTACAAAAAATCTCTTGTATGGCGCGTTTTACGTCTCTGGTGTTCGGCCTGGCTGATAGAGGTGAGTGAACTGCAGCGGCGTGCTCTTGCTGCAACCCAGGTGATACTGACATGATTGCTCAAGGTACAGGAAGCATGTTTGGGATATGAAAGGACGAAAACCTTGAGTATCTTCATGTCGATCTCTTATGGTTTTGTAACTTGCTGGTTGAAGCAATGGGATCGAGGTGCGTATGCTGTCCTCTCGCTATCTTCCGCGTGCTCAAACGATTCCAAGGTGTCTAGGAACGCCCAGAACATATCGAGGCTCTCTCAAGCAGAAATATATATATGAAAACGCAAGATAGGCGACATAGTATCTCTAATTACTATCTCCGATGGCTCATTCAATTCATGGGTGCGTACACCCTGACGTTGCGCTACCTCTACTAACCTACTCAGATTGCTGCCTAGGTACTCAAGTCTTCGCTATGACTCAGTATCAACATGGCGGTATCCAGGTCATTTGCCCCCAACCCCATTTTTTCAAGCAGCAAAACTACATTCGTTGGCCCAACAGATCCAATTCCCTCAGACGAATGTCTCGACGAATATCGTACCACTTTTTTGACTATGCCATGCGCCTTTCGCGACATTTTTCAAACTATCCAGCGCAATCTCGACCCCAGACGTCCTGGTTTGGCATGACGCGCCTGCTAGTCGAGGTTCAGTGCACCGATGAAACTTTCGGTTGTCGGTTGAACCTCTTGAGGTATTGCAGGCAATGTTACTGCGCCTGGAACCGTTTCGACTTGCATGGGATAAGCAAGAGTCAAGCCTAGCGTCGAGCAGTCTATCAGTATCTCCTTCGGAGCGTCATGGAGGAAAACGTACGTGCCTGCACGTCTTCCGAGTCTCATCTCAACCTTTGACTTATATGATTTCGGTCGGTAGCGCATGGCCGTACCACCGTACCCAGCTGGAAATGGTGATCCCTTCCTGGAGAACCATCAACCCGTGTTTTTGGAGCCATTATCGACTTCTTTGGGTGTAAATGGTCACTGGACGCTTCGACTTCGGTACGTGCATTCGTGATATTCGCTGAAAAGCATGGAACTGAATTGAAGGTTCTGCTCTTCCGTCAGCAGACGTGATCGCCGTCAATGTATCGTGCAGCAGCGTAATAGACTTCTCGGACAAAGCTCTCGAACGAACGGGCCATCGCGGTCTATGATCTCTCAGTTCGGTGGTGTATTGTGAAGGAAGGAGAACCGGAGTCGTGACTCTGGCAGCTGGTCCTGCTCACCGGCGATATCGACCCCAAAGCGGTCTCCGGTGTTTGCAGTGCAGGTGTCATTTCTTATCTCGCTCGAGCGCTTTGCATACTGAATCCGCTCTCTACAGCTTCAAGGTATACTTTATCATCGAAAGGATGTTTTAGCTGCGTGTTCGGTGACCTCTCGAATATGGATTACCAAGGATATCGTTAGACCTCGCGAACACTGCAGTAGCTTTGGTATGAGAGACATGTATCTATTGCGCGAGAGGTCGTGAATAACAAGAGGTAATGAAAAATGTAAACGGCCTAGGTGCTTGAATAGCAGAATAAGATAGCATATCCGTGTAACACGGATATGCTATCTTGAAAACACGGACCGTGTTTTCCGAGTTCAAATGGTTGGGTGCCTTATCTCGAGATACCCCCACTCTTGCAAAGAATGTGTTGAAGCTATACTTCGATATGGTAAGATTGGGTATAGAGTAGCACGACTAGAAAGAACATAGGTTCGATGTTCGGCTCTCCGAGGTATCGTTTGTTCTACCTTTTCGACGGCGATCTCGCGTTCTGGGTGATTTAAAAACTTGCAGATCTCAGGCATAATCGGCAGCGGCAACGGTTAGATTGAGGCTGAAACTACGAGGGTACGGACAAGGAACCAAACATCTGATCTAGTTTCGAGATTGGGGGGCATGTTGAATGCTTCGAAGTCAGTTTCTAAGCGGCGTTGAGGCTATGAGAGCATCAACACAAATTGAAGTGTTGGATGCGCACCTTTTCGTAGCGAGAGAGCCAGCCAGGATTTGTACTACGCGTGTTTTTGCTTTGAGATGTGTAGAGCGTTGGTAGAACGTGATCTCGATCAAAGTGCAAGCGCGTTGGCCGCCGGCACTTCTTTCCTCAAAACCATCACCTTGTAGCTGCTCAGTGAGTACTCTTGCATCCGTCTGTATCGTCCGAACTCTGAATTCTCTCTCGATAGCCCAGCGGAATTGAATATGGAACTACCCAAGACGTGAAAAGTCTACTTTCGGAATAAAGTGTGTATTTTGTTCTGGTTCAATGTTTTTCGCGTTCCTCATACCTCTTTCTTCCTAAGCACACCTACAACTCGACGTTTACAGTGACACCCTCAAAGCTGCTCTATTCCCTTCCCAAAGATGCCTCCCGACCCCAATCCCAAGCTCCCGCCTCCATATCCTTCACGCCAGCTCAACCACCTGGCCAACGCTATTCCGCACATCCTCTGCCCACTACTCAGAATTCCGCTGAACCTCCTCCACTGCGGTCCTCTCCTCCTCCTACACTCCCTTTCCCGCACACAGCCTATCCAACGGCCTCTCGGTTGGATTTGGTAACCTACCGCACGCCAAATGTGCCTTTCCGTTCCCTTTGCCCTAACGAAGCCTGCCTTGCGTACTCTATCCAGGCAGAAATGAGCTGTTGGTGTCCGGTGGTTGGTGATAAGAGGCTATAGAGCGCTATGAGGGCTCAGAGTGCTAAGTTTGGTCACAATTCGCATTCCACACTTAGGTCAGCAGTCTCCCTTTTTTTTTCTGCCTTTTCGACGCGTTTTTCTGACACCATAGTATCTACAGCGCTGGAAAAGATATACCATGCATCTCAATCACACGAACGAACCTAGAACGCCTTCATTCCCAAGTCCATATGCTACATCCCCACAACGAGCGCGATAGCCGACTCTCCACTCGTTTTCTGACCCGACCTCGAATCTGGGCTCCAAGGCGCCAAGTCATCACCCAGGCGTTCGTCACATTTGCAGCATCGCTGTATCGATACCGAGGCGCCGTGCAGGCCACGTTTTGCAGGAAGGAGTTGTCATTGGAATGCAGTGGTTTCTAGCCATTCTATGGCGGCTATGCTGACACCGAGAACTCTCAGAGATGTCGACTTTCTTATGGATAGGAGGTATCGATGTGATTACCATCTGGAAACGCACCACTCGCCGAGTGTAGTACCATCTTCATGGTGGTCAACTCAGGTCGATCTATACCCAAACATCATCTTGCGTCATGGGCTACACATTCTCCGTGTTCTGTAGTCCCAGCAAAACGGCCTATTAAGGCTATACACACACTTCCCTGTGCTTACTGCTCAGCTCCTCGGTTCCAGCTTGAGTACTTCTCTCGGCTCCGGCTTCCGCTGGAGTGAAGCCTCCGAACACATGGCTTCTGGAAGAGAACGACAGATGACCCACTTCGATGAAGCCTCACTGCAGCCCACATCAAAATTACTCATGTTCGGAGATAGCGGCGTTGCAGCTAGGAGGTTCTGTGAGTTCTCAGCGTACACTTTCCTTATTAGCTGCTCATAATCTTTGTTTCATGCCAGGATCCCTTGGAATGGTGTTCAAGTTCTCGTATTCGACGTTCAACACCCAGTACCGGGGTATTGTGAGCTCGATTAGCTCTGGATATCCGCACTGAGACATCGGTGTCCACAACTCGTGGGTTTCCGTCATTTGTTCGGTAAGGATCATCATTTATCTTTGAGTAGTGCAAGCCTCGTTACTCATCGTTGTTGACAATTCTAGCTACGTCTACCACAGATACGATGGGTGAACCGGGGTTGGATTGGAGCTGGATTTAGTGAGAGTGGAAACCGTTTGGATGAAAAGCCGGCGCGGCTTTGGTATGAACGGCCTTTCTGATTGGTGAAGGGCATGTTTACGCTAAGGTGAGCGTTCTTGTAGTTCTCTTACCCTCATCTTGCTGATGCGGAAGCCTTATCGCCAGCAGCAACCAACGCAACTCCTGGTCTTTGCTCATTCGACCTGATCCTAGTCTCGTTTTGTATCAGTGCCTGGGTCTCGCGGAGCGCAATTCTTTCATACACGTGATCTTGAGGTAAGGAATCTACCTGCTGTCTTACCTTTGAATATCTCATTGATAGCTTCTTGTTCTTAGTAGCCGCTTTTCAGCGGTACACAAGACGTGTAGACACCAGATATTTTCATCTGCGACTTGTTCCTAGCGGACTGGCGCTAGATTGTGGTTTGACACCGCTCATCCACGCGACCACACTACACTATTTTCGCTAGTAATAGCGATTGTACACCTCATTCGGAAGACCCAATTCGGAACTCTACACCTGCGTCTAGGCCTCAACCCTTGACTCTTACTCAACCAGAGCATCAAGATCGACATATAGCTTGGATAGACGTAGGGATACGGCCTCGGTAACTCAAGTCGTCACAATTGCTCGCCGCTACGAGTTGGATGATGGATTTTGTGGGCGCATGATGATTCTTACCTTCTGGTGAAGTTTCTCTTGCTTTCTTCCCGTGTCTTACTGATACCGTGTGTTTCATAGACAACTACAAAACCAAGGCTTCATACTTTGCCTTGTAAACTACGTGCCCATTCTTCGTAGATACGAGTCGATGCTCGTAGACGAATCCTTGGCGTCCTGTTGCGGTTGGTCATGGGTAGAACGTGTGGAGGCCCCCGTCTGTGTGAAGCGCTATCATCTGGCCCATGAGAATGGGGCTTCATTCTACCCTGCACTATCACTATCTTTGTCTCACACCGAGACGTCTCCGTACAACCTAACATTGCGATCGATACTCAGAAATCCGCGAAATGACGAGCTCTGTTGGAACATTGGTCAAGCGCTCGCAGGTCCTCCAGCTACCAATCGACTGCTTGTGCATCACCGTCAATCTGGATACCTTCGAGGTGTTTCGAAGCTCATCCTTTCTCTCGGGCCAAGAATAGTTCCGCGTACGAGGAAAGTGTGCAAGTGCTAGAACGGAAGCTTGAAGTCGGAATTCGGAATCTGGACGTACAGTTAGTACTTTTCCTGTTCGGTAATTTAGGAAGGTTGCTGATACCGCATCCAACTCGCCAACAGGGACATTTTCTATAGGGCTGCGACTCTATGTCTGATGGAGACCTAGATCCCGATACCGTTCCGATTACACAGGATACAGCGCTGAAACATCCCCGCGTTGAAGCAGGCGCCGTTAGCTGGTTATCTTCGAACCTCATCGACACCTCGAATCCTCAGAAACAACAACGAATGCCTAGGGACAAGGGACATGATCAAGACAGTCATGGGGACACCGCATAGGACACGCCGTTTGCTGTGTCTGACGCTTGTAGTATCGGTATGTCATCCTCTCTCGTTCAAATGTTTCGCTGGCTGACGTCCTACTTGGCAACTTGAAAGTCCAGTGGACTGTTCAGTTACGATTTCGCCCAAGTCGAGGTGTCAGTCGTACTGCAGGAGGCTTGGTAGTACGAGATCGTGTTTGTATTGTACTGGATATCACGAATGACACTACAGATTGAACACTGTCAAAGTTGCGGCCTATGTCCTTCAAAAGTAGGATAACATATCCTCCGAGACCGAGACCGAACCCTTCCGTCTCTTACTCTTAAGGGACATCTCCCCATCATCGCGCTGAATGCGTTAAATCTCTGGTATGAGACGGTAAGACTAAGTGTATGAATGATAGAAGGAACATGCCTTTGGTATGCGATTCTCCGAGATATCCACTATTATTTTGAAGGTCGTGACCTCTATCCTCACGACGATGACCTTTCCGGATGCCCTCAACGAGACTGCAAGCTTCAAGCTTCAGGTATAGTCGGCGGTATTGGAATTAAAGCTATCGATATCCAAGGCCTGGTACAAGTGGTATCGAGTTTGAAGGGAGCTCTGGATAGCACTGAGGTCAAATAAGAAGGGACATCAATGCTATGAGGGCTAGTAATGAGTTTAGCCTTGGTTGAATCTTCGAAAACTGTCAAAATGTACCTTGGATCTGGTCAGCGAGCCGCGAAAGAGGCCAGAATGCTATTACGGTTGGTGACGCAGTAACGCGTGAATTTGCTTTGCAGGATGAACTGAGCGTGCCATACCGTCAGGAATATAAGGAAAACGTACTTTTGGTGACATTGGAAGAGGTGTACGCATGGTGGATGCTCTTTGAGGGGAATCGTGGTGGTGGTCAATTGCAAAGTGGAAGGCCCATTTGCCGCCGGCACTTTCTGGCCTTCTTCAAAACGACCACCATCGTTCAACGATGTATTTCTCTCGTTACAGTACGCTCAGCCATTTTTATTCGCCGTTTTTTGATCTAATTCACCTTCTCAGTGCTCACTGAAATCGATCGCAAATTTGAACCTTGACTCGACTTTCTGGATCCCGTGGTATGTACATTCCTGCTCGACATTGTTCACTATTGCTCATGCCTCTTCCTAGCCAAGGACATCGACGAGCCGATATCCACGCCTTCGACTATGGAGACCATTATCTTCTTCTCTCCGACACCAAACCCAAAGCCAACTCGCTCCATACCCTACAGCTGCACCTCCACGCGACATGGCCTTACACATCCCTTTTCTACCTCAATAGTCGGCCTCGCCCTTCGCACGATACTGTTCCCAATCAGGTTTATTCCTTGTTTAGGACTCCGCTTCCCTCTCCTCCAAGCCTTTCCTCATGCAGCTGAGCCAACGCTACTGCTCGCGCACTGACTATCCGCTCCCTTTACCCCAGCCAAAAGGCATTCCATCAAGTCGATAGCAAGTTCCTGAGGCATAACTTACAGATATGAAAGGTTTACCGAGGTCGTGATGGATGCATTAGGGTCCGGAGGATTTTGGTCGGATTTTGCGTCCCAGAGATATACCAAGGTCAGCAGTCTCTGTCTCTGACCATTTCACCGCACTTTCCTGACATTCCCCTACCTACAGTTCCGAGAACGAGAAACTTTAACCTCCCAGTCATACCGAGCGCCTCCACTGCCAAACCCAGGTACTACATTCCAATGACCACCGTGACTGCCAACGCTCTATTTGGTTCCCAATCCCCACACCCCTCACATCCTCTTTTCCCCATCCCATACCGCAAAATCTGACTTCGAACTTGGATCTCCAGGCCACGAGTCATCACCTAAACGTCCGTCGACCTCGTAACGTTCAGTCGTTTCACCGATGTCGGCGTGGGTGTAGGCAAGGTTACACAGGCATTGAGAGTGTCATCGAGCTGCGAGTGTTCGAGTTGTCGAAGCAGTGAGATTGGATCGGAAGGTGCAACTGGCAGCTGGCAGCTTTTGTATGGGCCCAATATTTGGGATACGCCAATCTGATGCACGATGGCCAGACTTGCTGGTGTTTCTTTTGAACACTCGGTGGCCATTCATGGTCGCTCACAGGTCGTTCAATGCCCAAATCTCGTCTTCCGCTATAGGCTACGCACACTCTAGCTCCTATAGTTCCAGCATCACACGATACCATTCCCTCCGCTCTATCACCCCATTCCTCAAGGGCGACGGAAAAGTCTGATGGAAATCCTTCGATATCAACATTCGAAGCCATCTTCGGCACGCTATCTTCCATTACCAGCAGCACCTCTAGATCATGCTCCAGTCGACCCCGCGACGCCCATAATATCATTCTGGTCTTCATACCGAATATCTAGAATTCAGGCTGGAGATCTGGGTATCCGCGTAAGGGGAGGCGTACAACTGGGTGCTCGTGGCGTTCCCCATATCGTCATTCACCGCACAATCGCTGTCATTGGGAATAGAGATGTGACAACACGTTCGGTGGGTACTGTCTTCATGCTTTGAGGTATCAGCTGATCTTGACATTCACAGTACGCGCCCAACCACTCGCCTGAGTAGCTCTTTGGAAATTGTACCTGGTCTTTTCGCGTTGCCTTGGGTACTGGTTCATCGATGCTGGTCTTAGAAGGAACCACGTACCTCTCTGTGGATTACCTTTCCTCATTCTCGGGCACGCATGTTCGAGTATCTGGGTGGTTAATCAGGATTCGAGTGTACTCTCGCACCTTCCGGAGGCTGAGATGGAGTGGCGTGGCTTCTTTTGGTCGTCCATGGGTCTGAAGGTTGGATGTTACGCATGGCGCTTCGATGTCAGAGGGAGCAGGAGCTTGATTGTGGACGTTGCTTGCCAACAATGATGTTTGACGCTCAGGACACTGGTATGTCATTAGTCTCTCGCTTGAGGATTTTCATTATCTGATTCTGGTTTTCTTAGCAGCTTGAAGAACTGTTTACGCTAGCTGAAGACTGAGGCTCATGCTGCCCAGAATGTTGCTCAAGGTTTACCAGTCGAGACGAACCTGGTTTACCGAGAAGTCTCGTACAGCCAGATAGTGATCAGGATGGCTTTGTACAGGCGTTCAAGTCGTCTCTTTGCCCTAGGAAGAACTGGGTGAACGGACGGCGATCGCGAAGAGCAGAGAACGCTCGGTACTGGAGGCATTACTGCCAAAGACAGTGTTCATGACGAAGCGATTTCGGAGCCCTCAGATCTTCGTGCCGTCGGTATTGGCTCTTCGTGTGAAGAATATTTCGGAGAATATGGGACATGAGTCGAGGAACGACCCATCTGGGATCTCGCTGGTGAAGCGAAGCAGCTGCAAGACGTGACACCCTGTATTGATGTGCGTATCCTCTGTCAATTTGTTGTGTTATATATGCTTAGACTATTTTTCGTAGGTGCTAAAAAGCGCGATGATATTGTCGGTGCAGGTCTCGCTGTCGCTCGCTCATACGGAACTACCCATGAAGACGCAAGATAACTGACGTGGGACTTTCTGCGATGTTTTACTCTATTTCGCTGTACGGCTTCCAGTGTGCACTAGGTATGTACTCCGTCCATTCTTTGGATTAACGCACCAATATTGATCCCTGGACAGTCAGGCATTCACGTCAAGTGTACACGTTGACCTGTTGGTGTTCCAATAACACCTCTTGGTTCAATACAGACTCAGGCCTAAGCTCGGACAAATACCTCAACAGACGCAGTATCGAACTTTACTGCGTGCGCTCATTGTGGAATCAATCTATCTCTCGCGCTCACTCGGAGATGCCCTCATGCAACGTGCGACCTGATGTTTGGAATTTCAGGCATTGCTCAAGTTGGTTAACGTATGCAAACCGATTTCCTTGGAGTATCATCAACTGGCAGACACTATCATACCTAAAAATGTTCAGGCGTCGAGCTGTCGGTTCTTTCGCTGCCAACAAAAGTATCGTCGATTTTGGGAGCTTCGGGTCGTCACACGTAATGAAGTATGATAAAGGTACATCCTTACCGCTTTCCGTCGTCAGCTTATCCCTCACTAACACTGTTGTTATCACGCAGTGCACGCCAAATCTACTTCCTCGTCTCCTTGAAGCTAGATCAGTGCCCTTGGAATCGCTGTGGGCCTTGTCGGGTACAATCAATTATCATAGGGTACGAGCACCGGCATCATTTAGGGATTGGATACCTTGGGCTGGCGTTACGGGCGTACGCTCCACGAAGGCGTACCTTCAAATGGTTCATACCAACAAGCTTTGGTTGTAATTTGTTATTTCATCACAAGGTGTGTACCAGGATGCATATGCGAAAGTGCGTGTCTCTCTGACTCTGATAAACCTGTAGGCCACCGTGAAGAGCATACCCCCAGGATGAAAAGTACAGGGCTCGAGTTGAAGTCATATCTGGTAGCAGGGAAGCTGTACGGCCGTCTAGAAGCCTAGGAGTGTACGGTGGTTTTATCACATTCACGAAATTCGGAATGATGTATAGCGTAGACATGCAGAAGAGGATTGTTTATTGCAGCTAGGGTTAACGAATATGTTGTCATGAGCCTGAAGTGGACATTAATCATACGTTTGGTTGTGGCGAACCCAACGATTTGGATGTCGACGTGACAGGAAGCACCGTTCCTGCGTCGGCATCAGGATCAGACCAGAGTCCTAGTCTGTCAAAAGGTGAACATCAATGGACACATTGAATAGAATAAGTACCACACCTTCGAAGCTTCTTCCATCCAATTTACGAGTGACTGAATTAAGAGCCGTCATGGTTGGAAATGATCTAAAAGGTCATGATTTCTGTAAGAGGGATTCAGTAGTGGAAGGACGTTGAATTGAGAAATGAGCAGGTGTTCTCCCCGGGACTCGGAAGTAGGCGCCCATACCTTGAACTCGGACAATGACCATCTATCTCCCTATCTCTCTTTCGTTCTTCCTCAAGGCTTCAAAGCATTCGGAATGTCGACGCCCGGCAGCGGATCTGCCGCTCAGGAAGTTGGTATTGATGAGAATCAAAACCTCTCAATCACCGCCAATACATTTTCTATGGCAGTGGTCCACATGGGCGCAACGTGCATGACTGCTGTCAATGTTAGACCAAACACAGCTATCTTCCTTACACTCATGTCGGATATGGTCCCATTTCAGGGACCAAGCAATGGCTTGGGGGTGTGTTTTCTCTCTATGATTTGGCTGGTATCCACTTACACTGTGCTTCTAAGGAGAATACCGAAGAAGAAAGGATGCGGAAAGGTTATGAGCAGCTGGAGAAGGATTTGAGGAAAGAGAGGTGGGAGGAAAGGAAGCGGAAGAGAGAGGGGGAGCAGAACATGATGGAAATGGAGAGGAAGAGAATGGAAGAGGAGAGGAGAAAGATTGAAGAGGTGGGGCAGAGGATAGAAGCGGAGACTCGGAGCCGGAGGATGAGGAGACGGATATTGTCGAGAGAGGACGAGGATATCAGGAGTAAACCACAAGAGGAGTGGGAGAAGGAGGAAGACAAGGAGTGGAGGAGGAAGTGGAGAGAGAAGGAGAAGAAAGAGAGGGAAGAGAAGAAAGAGGAGAGACGAAGGAAGGAGAAAGAGGCAGAAAGGAAGAAGGAAGCCGCTGACCGGGCATACGAAAAACTGCAAGTAGAAGTCAAGAAGTATGACGACGGAATGGTCCTGGGCTGGAAAGAAGATATTGATACTCTGCTAGTTTTTGTATGTCCAGCATCGTGTTTCTTACCGTTTTCTGATCTATGAATAGGCTGGTCTCTTCTCTGCGGTCGTCACTGCTTTTCTCATTGAGTCGTACCAATGGCTCAGCGAAGATGCTAGCGTCGCTCTCCTCACCCAAATCTCCCAGCAACTCAACGGAACCCAGACTCAATCTACACCATTCACACCAGATGCTTCATCGATCCGCATCAATTGTTTCTGGTTCCTCAGCCTCATATTTAGCCTCACGTCTGCTCTCTTTGGTCTGCTGTGCAAACAGTGGCTACGCGAACACCAGCGTGATGTACCAACTCGCACAGCTGCAGAGAATCTGGCTCTACGACAACTACGCCGAGATAGCTTTGAGAAATGGGGCGTAGCATCATTTTTGTCAGCACTCCCAATTCTTCTCGAAATCGCATTGGTCTTCTTCTTTGCTGGTGTTTTAGATCTCCTTTGGACACTACAGCCCATAGTTTTCAGCATCTGCCTCGCCGCTATTTCGCTCAGCATTGGGCTGTATTTCCTTACCACAATCCTACCCACCATCACAATTCCACGCGATCAAGCTCGGTTTATCAACACTTGGGATGATGAATCCCAGCGTGTCCGCCATGACTTTGGGCAGTTGGCTTACCAGTTCATCTGCCCATACAAGTCTCCCCAGGCATGGGCTGTCTACAAACTCTTCACCACACTCCCCAAGCCGCTCCTCCGCTTTCCCTTCATCAATAAGTTCACTCGAACCCATCTCTGCCCCTTATGGGATCACATCCAAGCCCAAACTTCCAGTTGGTCGACGTTTGACCTCCAAGTGGTCAGACAGTTTGATGAGCAAGTCTATACCCTCCTCGATTCCTTTCAATTGCCAGTTTACGAGCTGCGGGCGCTGCAATGGGCCGTCACAATGTTTCGTGATAGCCCCTCGATGATCCCCCACCTCGAGAATGTGTTGGAAACGCTTCCCCGTTCAGTGGCGATTTCTGCAGTTCTGGATCAATGGGATATTGTGATGTGGGAAGGGTGGGAGCAGGATATCGGAGAATACCTCAGATACCCAACTATGTCCATGCCTGAACCCATCACTAGTGACCCCCCACTCCACTCCCGAGAGGGGATAGAGTTGTTATTCTGGCACCGGCTTTGGGGTGTGTTTGTCGAGCATGGGGATGTCGTTCATTTGTCCTACTATCTTGAAGATTTCACCCAGAAGTTCCCAAAATCATCAAGAAACCTTCAGTTCTACATTCCCCTTTCCTTTGCCACTGCACTATGGTCACGCGAGGGGTCCTGGGTCCGACAGGAAAGCCTCCTGCTCCTGCGACATTTCGAGGGTTCCTGGAAACCCTCCTCGGGGTATGATGAGGAGCGACACAACGAGGAGCGGGTGGCATTTGCTAATGGCCTTGCAGCACATATCAACCATTCAGATCCACCTTCTGTGTTGTTGACGCGTAAACGGGGGCAGGCTTTCATTAGGTTCATTCATCATGATATTATAATTCGTCGATTGTATTCTCGCGACGATTTCTGGCGGTATGACTGGCAAGATGCAATCCAAAAGGTCCAGGGAGTCGGTAAACTACCTGTCAACCACTTCGCACCTCTCCCTCGCCGGGACGAAGATCCACCTCCCTCTTCCCAACTTCCTCAACTCGAACCTATCCGATACTCCCAGCATACCGTAGACCCACAACCTGACAGTCCTCGAGACGAAGACGGAGAACGACCACCATCACCAGCGGGCAATGTCGAGAACATTGAAATACAGGTCCATGGATCTCAGAACGACACAACAGGTGAAATCCCAGAACTCGCAGATGGTACCTTGTTACCTGGTAGCACTAACCCAGGTGACTCTGGGTCACCAGCTCCTAACGAGAACGATGCCCTGCCACCGGATAGCAATGAACCACACATGTCAAGAAGGACGGTAGCTGAAGGTACCAATCCTGGAGACTCTGAAGTCCAGGTTACGGCCTCCAATAGTGTTGCTGAAGGTCCATCGACTCGGATATCTCCCTCGGCTGGAGATGAATCTACTGTACTGGGAGAGGGCATACTGGATATCGACCCCGATCACTTTGCACAGGCTACTGTGGATGGTGCTCAAGTTGCGTCTTTGTCATTTGAAAGACAAGGCGGACCTGCAGCGGTTGATCACAGAGCACAAGGAATCGTTGACACCGAAGGTACTGCCGCAGACTCAGGTCAAGATACACACACTGTTAGCGACAACATCTCGCTAGCGATTCTTGAGCCTCCAGACCTTCGTGTCACTAGTACAAATTCTTTGCGTCAGGGAGATGGTGTTGGAGGTGATGGAGTGTCAGGTCGTATCGGATGGAATCCGACAAATGATCCGAACTTGCTGCGTGTACACTGGTTCAGGCCTTGAATTGTTGAATAAGAACATTTATATAGTGTTCAGTTGCTAGTCTACATGAGTTCGTATAGTGTGTAAATCCGTATGTCCATGACAATGTATTGGTATCGTATACTGGGTTGCAGGAACTAGATTACCAGGAGCATTAGTTTTGGTGCTAAAGAAACAGATGAGGAACACAGACACTGACATTAACTCAGAGAAATGAGCACCATCAACATATTCTGAGCTGGTTCCAGGCACAGGTTGTGTTAGCCCGTAGTTTCTGGGCCAAGCAGTGTGTTCCATTGGCCCTGGAGAATAAAGAAGGCTTTCTATTAGCAAAGAGAAAGATGAAAGAACATCAGTGACATACTGTTCTATAACATCTGAGAGCACGTACATACTACGCTGGTGTTTTGGCCAGTCTAGACCGTTCTTGACACGGTGCATGCGATTTTCGAGTCAGGCTTGATCGACTTAGAGGGTGCGTAAAGTTGGTAAGTGATTTAGGTGAATGGTAGTAATGGAGACGACGTACGAACGTGAAAGAATCCCAGCGGTAAATGTTATTGCTCGAACTTGGATTCGTGTCCAAAGGTTCGACCGGCCGGAATGATGAAGCCCCCAACTTAGGCAGAGAGTCGCAAGCATAGCCAAACTGATGTTATTCGAAAGCGGCTTCAAGTTTAATTCCTGGTCGGCACAGCATCCATCTTCAACAAGTTTGCAGATGGTGTTGGTCCTGTTCAAGGCGAGAACGGTAGCCTTTAGGATACCGAGGTCGTTTTGCATCACTTTTTATCATGGCAGAGGTTGAGAGTACGCCAGGGGTAAACTGGATAGCGGCTTCTCGGGCTTCGAGGGTGTACGAGGTACTGATTAGGGCTCCTGGCGGATTGGATGAGGATTGGATGAGGATGAATCGGCTCGGATGAGAGCACTTGAGAGGGCTATCCGCAATCCGCGGATGGTCAATCCGACGGATGAAGGATGATCGGTCGGATGACCGACTCATTATGTAAGCTAACCCCAGCGACGCGTCATCACCTCTCCTCGCCCAACCGCAACCGTTTTTTTCGAGTATTCCTTGACCTTCATCCACCTGGAATCATAGTAGGGGCCACAGAATGGGTATCAGATCATGTTGGAAGGTTTTGGAGAGCAGGTGCGTACCCTAGACCATGTCATATTACTCCACTAACAATACCCTTCTTCTAGCATTACAACGTAGTTGTAAAGTACAGTAGATGTCGTACAGAACCCCCCAGAATACATCTAAATTTGCGGCCTATACCCCTTTTCCTTCACACCTTCAGCAATGAGAAGACTGCGGTACAGCATCAGCATCCGAATCGTCTCCGCATCAAGTGAATGTCTATAGTCCCCGATCACATTCCTGGCCAAACTGAGTGCACGTTCCACCGATACTGAGGAGCCTATAGATCTATCAGAACATGTTGCCGACTTTGACAGATGAAAGATAAGAAGATACCTGGGATTGCGAGTACATCACGAGCATAACCTGCGAGACGAGGGAAAGAGGCCCCGTACTTCTTCCAAAATGCCAGAGCGTCCATGTCAGCTTCCTCGGGCTGGACCTGGAAAGCAAGGTATCGGGCGTATTCAGCATCAACTGTTTCGGGGGAGTTATCCTGAGGTTGACGGGAGCCAAGGAGCTCTTCGTCGTGGTATAGATTTCTCATGCCCGACGAAGAGCGTGAGATCGAAGGGGTGGTAGGTCGGGATTCCACAGTTGTACCATAGGTGGAGACTGCCCGTTTGAATGCAGTTTCCATTTCCTGCCGCCACGCATGCGAGAAAAGGTCAGGGTTGTTATTGAATAGACCGTGTTTGACCCGATGCTCTAGAACTGAGGAAAAGTAAGATTTTGAAGGGTATGTACATGCTATCACTCACCAACAGCAGCGTAATAGTATTCTGACTCTCCCGTTGACTTGTCAAAGTACTTTTCCAGCTTGACTTTGCATGCTTCGAGGCCGGAAAGCAGCTCCGGATTGTTGATAGCGGCTTGGGTCTTCATAAAAGTACTGACTTGTTGAAGAAGTTTGGTGTAAACTAACAATGAGGCGGAGAGGGTAGGGAATTCAGCAGCAGACATCTGTTCTGATGCCTCGCGAAAGATCTGCGATTGATGTGAGTGCTATATTTTTTGGGTAATTGGTCACTACGCACCTCAAGGAACCCCATGACGACCTCGACGACATCCCATTCATCAGCGCTGACCCTGTATTTCCGATACAAGTCGTTGCGTTGGCAGATCTCATCGACAGCACCCCGTAAATCCTTTGCCCGCTTGAGCATGAAGTAGGTCGAATTCCAGCGAGTAACGACATCAAGAATCAAGTTGAGGAGCTGAAGTTTCTTGTCTTCTTCTTTTTCGAGAGCATTGACAATCTTGATGGTTCTGTGGAAGTCTTCTGACCGCTGGGGCGATGAACGTGATATCTTCGAGATTTGCCGGACCTGTGGACGTGGTGGTGGGAGTGAAAGAAGGCTCGAGCTATTTACGTACCTTTTGGACAACTGACTTGACATCGACACCATCTCTCTCTTGACTAGCAACCACCTCTTCGTCACTCTTCTCAGCTAGCTCTCGGTCCACAGAACAGACTTGCTCCGCCATTTCTGCTGTAAAGTCCTGGGCTGTCTCGACCTCATTCTCCTCAAGAAAATCGGCCATTGCAGCATTGATGTTGAGCAAGAATTCACGAACAGCGAGATGAATGGCATGCGGTAAGCACCGAATCGTCATCTTGTCCGCATCGTAGTCGATTACATAGTCAGATGCTTTGGCAAGCAAAGATGCCAGAGTTTCGCGCAATGTGTCGTTATTGGTTGCGTTGTCTGCTGTCAACGTCAAGAACTGAAATATCGGAATGTTAGGATAGATTTGGGTAAGTTCAATCCATTCTCACATACATGCTGTTCAATGCCCAACTCCTTGAGTCGTTTCATTAACATGTGCGCCATATTCTTTCCAGTATGAGCTCCTAACAGCTGGGGAAAATCAATCAGAACCTGCTTCAATTTCCAGTCCTCTGTAATGAAACACGCTATCAGAGCAAGAAATGCGAGGTTGTTTTGTGAGGTCCATGCATCAGCTGCAAAAGCCTTACGGCCTGGTGTGTTCTGGAAACAAAAATAGAATCATTTTATGTTGAAACATCGCATTAGAGTAACGAACCTGAAGGAGTTTCTTTAGCCGTTCCATAGCCTTTTCATATTGCTCTTGAATGTGAACCTTCTGCTGATCCCTGCCAACAAGCTTCTTCCCATAACCTGGCCTCAGGTGAGTGAGAAACCGCTTGGTTGACTCATCCTCGCATTCAGTGAATGGGTGGTTACGTGTCGCGATCCACTCGGCTTTCAGTCGGTCTGCTAGAGCCACATCAAATGCCTATTCGGATCGACTTTATGTCAGTGTTGAACTCAAAAAAACATGCAGCCGTAACTCACAGAACCTGTCCAGGAATGTAGCGTAGGCTGTTCCTGTTCCTGTGGATCTTCGGTACGATTTGGGAACCGTGTAGCCATATCCTCTGCAGTACGTGCGTCCCATACATTCGGATGGTGTACCTTGAAATGATTGAGAAAGTTGCTGGTAGATCCCTTGCTTGTTGCCGCTTTCCACTTCCATACCGTGGGCTTGGGAACATTCTTGCTGAGGCAGAAATTACAGACCATCTCGCACTCGGCAAGTTTAACACCATCGTCAATATGCTGAGGATTCTTGATGACAAGAAATGTAAAAGCAAGGCTCTCCCGCTTCTGGAAAGCAGGATGGTCTGCTGCACATGATTGCGTTGGGCGACCAGGCATCTTGAGACGGTGTGTGAAGTCATCCTTCTGTTTGGGTTTATCTTCTTCGTCTTCTATTTCGATTACTGTGACAGCTGGTGTTGACTTCTTGGGTGCAGGTGCCGTATTTGATGAGGCTGGAATAGAAAACTTTAGTTGAATGCTGTAACGGTGAGCTGATCATACCTTGGCCATCTGATGTTGACGTCGGATGAGTTGCCGAATCCGCTGCTGAATCTTTGTTTGAAGATGTCGATTCTGTTGATTTCGTGGTGGTGTTGGCCTTATTTCGACCATTTGTGTTGGATTTTGCCTTCTTGGCAGGTGGCCAAGTGGGCGCAGCAATTTCTTCAACGTCGGAGGTGAGTTCTCCTCCTCCGAGATCATTACGGTGACGTTTAGCTGGTTGACTACGCCTCCGAGTCCCAGCGCCTGAGTCTGGCAGGATCACGGAAGGATCAGGTGGGTCTCGCGGGGCCATTAGAAGCACGATACGTCTTGAAAAGGCAGTTTTTTTCTTCTAGAAATGACAATAATGTTGCTGACATACTCTTACAAGCCACACAAAACTGTACAGTACTCCGGAAATCTCCGCCAGAATTGGCAATTCCATCCGACGGATGATCCTAGGATATGTATCCAGGATCGGTCGGATTGCGGATGACTTGAAGGGCCATCCGTCATCGGCATCCGACACTTCATCCGTTCGGATATCGGAAGTCCATCCGATCCGCCAGGAGCCCTAGTACTGATGTTTTCTTTCAGGATTGATCTA
The DNA here is from genome assembly GCA_037176845.1 of Paramarasmius palmivorus. Lineage (NCBI taxonomy): Eukaryota > Fungi > Basidiomycota > Agaricomycetes > Agaricales > Marasmiaceae > Paramarasmius > Paramarasmius palmivorus. The sequence continues at coordinate 10,080 of JAYKXP010000295.1, read as the reverse complement.
CCGGAACACATCGAGATTAGTACGCACCTCCTGCGAGTCCGTCAATGATTGATTACAGACTTCCATTCATCGTCTGAGTGTCTTTGTACTGTTACCTGTATCAGCCGTCAGCAGATATCCAAAGACGAAGGATGCAACATGCCTGATCAAGAGCCCATGGAAACAATTGGTCTGTGTATCTTCTCTTTCTTCCCAAACGGCTGGGTCTTGACACTGACGCCAATGGCATGCTAAGCTTCGTCATAAAGGGATGATCCTATCGCGAGCCTGCGGCTGCTGAGAAGAACAGGCAAAGGTTGTCTCGATGGCGGTGAGAGTTATTGTAATCCATCTTGATACTAGAGAGAATACGATGTCTTATGATAGCGGTGCCGACAAACGCATCCACAGCAGGACCGAAAGCCGGCTCGTCTGGGCTGGGGTAGGTGAGCTTCATGGAACCTTCGACTACGAGGCTTCGATTTCATGAACTCAGACTGTCTAGGATTCGAATTCCTTTAAGGGAGAAAGAGTACCGTCAGCTTCAGCGAACGTACAACGAGATAACACGTACCATTATCCACAAACAGCCGACCTAGTTACAACTTTACAAAGTTTGTCTATCAGGTCCGACAAACACATTGCAAAGTTATTGGGACCATCCCCGAGACACAAGGGGACGTCCATCTCAGGCGTCTAAGCACTTCCTAAACGGGAATAGCTAACAGAAAGAAATATAATATTTAATATCCCGATTTCATTTCGCTGAATAAATCCAAATAAAATAACATACACTCCCAAAACGGAATCCCCGGAAACTTTGCAAAGTACAGCATACTAATCGTCCTCCTCCTCGTCCTCCTCCTCATCCAGTTCCATTCTCAGCCTCTCATCTTCACTTGCTCCGTCCTCCCCGCCTTCATCTTCTCCATCTGTGATATCGCCTACGTGCACTACACCACGATTAACGCGCTTGCGCTGTCGAATAGGCGTACTCCAAACGGAACGGAATTTCTGCACTAATCCTTCCCTCACCGCAGCCTGGCGTAGTGCGTATGCAGTGTACCCCTCGGGAGATGTATTCCGGCCCTCTTCAGCCACTTTCCGCCACCTGTCAGCCTCGAATTCAAGCGACACCACAGCTCGGCGCTTCTCTTCCAGAATAAGCGCCAGCTCCTCATCCCATCGCCGTTTGCGGGCCCAGCATTTGCTCCATTCAATTCGCAATGCCTCCTGCATAGCTTTCGAATCTCCTGTCACATCTACTCCAGTCCAGATCCACGACAGCGAGCGTCTCGACTCTCCAGGGACAAGCAGCGGGCGGGATTCAGTCACCGGCCGTGCTTTGCGACTAGTTATCGTGCAGTAGCTGTCCTGGTCTTCGTGTGATCTGACATCGTGATCTTGAAGACTTTGATACCCTGGCATCTGCTGCTGTAGTCTCTCCTCCCCAATAAGCACCAGCAGGGCATTCCAAGCCGCCCGATACTTTGTCTTGAACGCCACGATGTCTGTCTCGTTACTTGCTATATCCTGACGTGACCTAGTCGAACCCTTTTGTCCACGCGCCTGAGTTGTTCGCTCGATGTTCAAGCCAGCACGTACAAACAGGTGTGTACGCAGCGACCTGAGCGACGTCCTTAGCTGTGCACATCGATAATCTACCTCTCAGCACACCCACTCCTCCATAGATGTCTGCGCTCAGAGAGACTCAGGTAGTCCAGAGGGGAGAAGAATCGGGATCTTCTCGACAGTATTGACGTTTGAATAGTTGGGGAGTGTTGTCAAGTATGCCAGCGCTGTCGGTGTGTATATTTGCTGCAGGCTCCGGAATCGTGCAATGAGACGGCCGAGCTTTGCTCGCTTCTCCACGACCTCGGTCTTCTCTCGCACTGTGCCCTCTTCCTTGTCCGCTAGGTTTATCGCCATACGACGCTGTTGGTCTTCGATGTCGAGGCCCATGAGCAGGAATGCACTAGGGGCAACTTCATGGAGAATAGGCTCTCCTCTGAGGCTGCGCTCGGCTTCTTGGACTGCTAGACGCAAGCGAACGTCCTCCTCTGTTTCTCCTATCGGTCCGTTAGCACCTCTCTCAACCGTAAACTCAGAAACACACACCTCGCTCTGACAATGAATACGGATTCACAGTCGATTTCCCCGATTCCCACTCGACCACCTTCCTCCTCCATTCCTCAACACGGCTAACTGGCTGACTCTGGCAGAATCGTTCATACTCCGCAGTATGAACCACCACTTGCCTCCGAGCCTCAGCTTCTCGTCTTCTCAGTAAGAAACCTGCCACTTCATTAGTACAGCCCTATTCAAATCACACATAAAACGCTCACCCAGCCCACAAATCTTACGCCAATTACGGGCACCCTGATGGTCGTCTAGGGTATCCCTCCTATGGCCCGGTCCCATCTCCCTGGTGCTTATTCCCACAGGACCTACTTCCGCCCAGAGCCGCTCAATGCCTTCTCCGTCCGTCTGCCCAGCCCCTGGATGTAGGTGCAGCGCGTATGTCTCTTGACATGGTCTTTCATGGCCACGGATATGGAGTTTCGGGACCACAAAACTCCATTTCTCGTCGTCCATTTCCACTGCCGCTTCTTCCGGTAAAGAACGCATTCTGGTGAAGAATTTCTTGCAGTACTGGCATGCTATGTCGTAGCTAAGCACGCGCTTGAGAAGAGGAGATGAAAGCCTCTGTGATGCCCCCAGCGCGTAGTCTCCTAGCAAAAACCTTAAACCATGTTAGACTATGACTCGATACCCAGCAAAACAACACGACTTACTTTTCACCTCGATTGAGGTCCACAACGCCGTTCGGCTCACACAATTCGTGACGCGAGCACATACACAATAGACAACCGGTCGTGGCATAGCCGCGGTTAAACTTCGTATTCGCTTGCTTAACTGCCGCCAGGCTTGAGCAGTCATTGGTCTGTAACAGTATTCAGTCACCTGTCAGCCATTTAATCAAACGACTACGCACCTCCTTCTGATCTGGGGCAGCCTTCATCCATCTCTGATACGGTTCCTGATCCACATAGTAGGCCAGGCCAGTCAGCAATCCTGGGTCGGCAGCCTCGCTCGATATTGCTCTACGTTTCAAGCGAAAACAAGCATCGAGAGACAGAAACTTGTTATAGAGAAACCTGGAGCCGTAACAGTCAGTTGTGGTCTCGAACATTGGCTCAACCCTCACCTTTGATCCTCAGGAACCGATTGCCAGCCTAAAGGCAGGTTAACACCTGGCTGAGGACATGCTATGCACCGAACGGCAAGCTCCCCAGGTCTAATATCCTCCAACCGTCTCGTCTGATCGTTGCCCAGGCCTCCACGTTTCAGCATTTTGAGGTATCGCCATTGCCGAGTAACTTTCCGAAATGAATCATATCTATCCTATTTAGCCAAGTCAGTAATGAAACGTAGACGTAGTACCAGACTTCCATACCTTAATATCCCTGCATCCTCCGCCGTTACTCCTCATCTCGAGGCCGTAGTAGAAGTCGTAAAGATTTATCTTTCCCTTCAGTGTTAACGCATGGAACAGCGCCAGCACTCGGAAGGTGAAAGCGGTGTATGGGTAGTCCACGCTGCCTGGGTACAGCTCACGGCGCATTAACTGCTGCCATTTCACCCCCACTACCTCCGCCGATCGACACGCACAATACGCAATCGAAACCTCTTGGATAGAGTCGACATCAACCACCACGAATCCCGTCCTAGCCATCTCACGAAGCGCGCAGGGACCTCCCTCATCATGACCTAGCTGAATCACCAACCCAAGCTCTTTCAGAGACGTATTTTCAAAGAAAGACCCGTTCCAGCGCTTGATAAGTCGTGAGATTCATGAACGGTCTCTAGGTCATATCATCATACCTCTATTCTGTCGAACGGTCGCTCCTTGTGTCGCGACACCGTGCAACTCTTGCAGTACAGATGCGGGGTAATGCAGTCTTTGCAACGATACAGGGATGAGACACATTCCTTGCATGAGATGCAGTGGTTTTGAACGTCCATTGGCCGACCTTCACGCGTCATGAGCTCGTGTAGAAATGATCTGGACAGCGGTCTCCAGTCAGACATGGTCTTAGCCTGAGTTGATCCATTAGCGGCAATTCTGAGCTGCAATTGATGCACACACTTACAAGATCAGCCTCCGACTTGCTTCTGACGTCCTTATTACCCCCCAAACCGTTGTCATTCAACTCAACATCTGCTGCATCTACCCCTGCGCTCACAAAGAGCCCTTGGCCTCCCAGAACCCAATTGTCCCTCTCCTCTTCAATATCCATCATCACAGAGTCGAAAGCCGGTACTGAGATAGGACCTCCACCAGAATCCACGCGTTTCTTCGTAGGCGATAGTCCAGAGACTTTAACGACACGATGGCGGACGCGTCTTCCATCCGAAGATAAGGCCTCGACCTTGAGGAAAGCAGGAGCACGATGCACATTCTCGACCCGGATTCGTTGAACCTTCGGAGCTGGCAAAGATTTGGACTTGCCCTTGCGAGACGAGGAACTCATGAAAGTCGCGTCAAAAGAAGATCAAGGTACTCAAATAATCCACGTGATTACGCCAAACTTGCACAAGCAACACGGACACAAACGACACCTGACCTACATTCAACAAACTCAAACCCCATCACGATGCAGGGGACCACTCAACGTAAGTTGACTCACAGCCCTTCTTACCCTCTCCCATCGAGCATGGATACCCTCGCAAGGGAATCCAAGTTCTGTTTCTCCACATCGCCGCCAACATTTGCCAGGATACCCTTGCCAGGGAATCCGGCAGTTTAAACGTCGTCTTCTCTTATTTCTGCTCCTTTTTTTCCCTGTCGACTCCCTAACGCTCAACCGGATACCTCCAATCTACCAGAGTCTATTCAAAAGCTATTCGACGCTTCAGAGGTCATTCATCATCTATGTCCTCTCGCTCTCGACTAACTTTTATTGACGTTAGACATGCAGTGGGCAGTCTTATTCGCCGTACCTCGCTGGTGCGGATGAAGAGTTGGAAGCTCTTCTTCTCAGGGCGTTCCTGATAGCAGAGAATCCCGAGAACGAATCCCCACTATCCACACCACCTTCCTCTCCACCGGACAGCCCTCGAATAGGTCCTCAAGATCTCGAACTCCTGTCTTCTGCACCTTCTGTACCAGAAACTGAAGGCTTCACCCTCTCCACAACCTCCACACCTTCATCCGCACCGACTTCCGGCCAACAGCCCTCGATGGACCAAGGTCCCCACAGCTCTCGCAGAAAACGACGTGTCAAGACTCCTGCAGAGGTCGCTCGAGAGAAGGCCAAAAGCAAGAACGCTCGACGTAAAGCACGACGATCACAGCCCTCCGTCTTATTTTCGCGACAGCCGGAAGACCTTGTTAAGCATAGCCTGCGAGCATCCATTTTACAAGCCGCCCACGTCGTTCAGCAGACTTTCCATGCCAGCCGTGACTTTCGTCCTGCACAATCGGGATATCTCGGACTAGAGAAGGACCTCCCAGAGAAAAGGGACTATACTGTTGACGAGCTCACGGATCCCGAGGGGAAGTTTCGGTTCAGTAAGCTCACTCATGACCCAAGGTGAGTAGGTGACTAGTCATTCATCATACCAATTGCTGACAGTTCAGTGTAGCTCCTCCCGGCCTCTCACCAGTACCAGCGGCGCTGTAATGGGCGTGGTGATTCCAGCTCCTCAGAACGACCCTTCTTGGGCAGAAAACGTTCAAGCGGCCAATCAGATGATCGAACGACTGGGACTCGTCGCCCGCTTCACCCCGCCGAGACTCACCAAATCGCAGCAGCAGCTTATGGCTTTAGGTTTAGCCGGCCCCACCACAGCTCACCCCCGTCGCGGAGTCCATAACTCTTTGGCATATGGACCTTCTATCGGGAACGGGCAAAAGGTACTGATCTACAGCTTTTTCTACCCCTTTTTTCAGCTCAAATTACTGATTATCTCGATAGCAACCTCAAATGATGCGCATATCTCGGCAAAATCAACCAGTCTTGGACGAAATCCGAAATAGTCGGGTGTTTCAACGCATGGCGCGTTTCATGTCTTGTAAGCCTCTCACATATCCCTGGTACACACCCTGACGTGCTCCGTTGGAATAGGTGGATTACTTGGATGGGCACCGTCGTTGTTTATGTACTACGCGCGATCCATTGCTCCTTTGTTGGCGAAACACAGCGATCTGCACCTCCCGTTCGAGAAGTGCATCTTCACGGCCTTCACTGTCAATTTTGGCCCACGCACCGTCTGCTATCCCCATCGCGACGTCAAGAACCTTGCCTTCGGTTGGTGCGGTATCACCGCGTTGGGCGACTACGACTGGACTCGTGGAGGACACTTTGTCATCTGGGATCTCAAACTAGTGGTCGAATTTCCACCTGGGACCACAATCCTGATTCCGTCCGCGATGGTCTGCCATTCCAACACTGCAATTAGCCCTTCTGAAAAGCGTTACTCCTTCGCCATGTACACGGCTGGAGGTCTATTTCGATGGGTAGAGCACGGGTTTATACCGGAGAAGCTTTACCAAGCAACTCGCAGTCGTGCTCAGGCAGTAGTAGAGGGTAAAGATCGTTGGACATCCGGCCTTGCGCTGTTTTCTACACTGGAGGAATTGAGTAAAACCTCCATGGTCAAGGAACGTAGCCTGTAGTCCAACGACTTGTAGGTTATGTACAGTAATTTATGTACTCTTGCAGTCACCAAGCCATACCTTTTCAACTGACGTTTTCAACTGTCGTCTTGATTGCTCCCCTCACGCTCAGAAACCCGACAGAAGTCCATGTTGATAACAATAATGATATGTACTACTCGGGTATCGACACCGTGCCGTTCAACCAACCTTGAGTTGGCGTTTTTTGAAACTGAAGCCGTCGTTCAAGGTATGCTCTCTCCAGGTCCTCATCTGGGTCTAGGGCAAACATCTCCATGTCCACGATGCAATCCAATATACATTTGACTCGTTTAGAGAAACTCTGTACCCGGCGGTATTCCTCATTGGCGCCCCTTCGTTGTAAAACCTCGGCCTCCGCTTCATAGCAATACTTGATGAGGGTGTTGATTTGGGATTCAGCAGACTCCAGTACCTGACGTGCTTCCAACAAGGCTGTAACACGATGAGAGATGTATCGATGGTAAAGTCGATCCAGGAAGCTGACGGGATCTCCTTCGGTGTGCTTGGTCAATGCGTTCTGTAAACGCCGTTCTTGAGATTCTATCCCTCTGCAACAGACCGAAGGTTCGTTAGATACTCCGTGTAAACCACTCGAAGCACGAACCGTGATGAATGGGGAGCTTGCATGTGGCCTGTTCCTGCGCTGTCCTTAACTCCACCCCTTGTGCGACCATCCGACCTGTGGGCGTTGTGAGACCACTCCATCAACCTAAAATAAAGTAAACCTACCGGTTACCATCTGCCTGTTTGGCTTTCTGTTCTCGAGCTGCCTTTTTGCGTGCCAAGATGTCATCCCGGTGTCTAGCGATGATGAGAAACGACGGCTGAACAGATGACAGAGACGACTAACCTGGCATAATGCCTGGCCGACTTCTCTCTGTTCTCTTTACGCTTCGTGGCCACCGATTTTGGGACTTTGGCCCAGGGCATAGAGTATGAGAAAAAATGGTCAGGTATTAGAGGTGGAAGATACAGCTTGAGGTAAATGTTGAGTTGAGAGTCGAAGTCAAGATCGAGGTACAATTACTAAAGCAGGAGATGAACTCGTCACCTTGCCTAACAGTGGATTTTCTGACCAAATAAACTTGTCTCAACAATTGTACCAATCGTTAGGGATCCTTCTCGGTATTTCAAATCTTGCTCTGCTAAGGATAAAACAAGGTGCAGCAATCATTACATCGAAAAAGGTTTGTAGAAAAGGGCGCTTGTCCGGGCGCTAACACGCGCTAATGGATTCTTTATTCCATGGTTCGTTCACAGGGTCTGATCTAGAGGTCGATGGGTCTACACAATTGAAAAGAAACTTATTATTGGTTCCATGGATGATAAAAGACGTTCGTATCTACGACATATTCAATATATACTGTTTTTCTCCCATCTACAATCGCGATTTCGGTGCCAATGGGGCGTTGTCGTTGGCGCGATGTCTGAGGGAACGAGCAGCTGACCAGGGAGTCCACAGAGGGATGTTGTTGAGCGGGTCTGAATGGGTGGGCATATGAACATGACCTTGAAAGGGTCCCAATCTGCTCTCTATTAGTTCGAGAAGTGGGCGGCCAGAGGCGAGGCTGACTTACAGAGAACCAAGGCGCAGTTTTTGCAAATATTCCTCAACGAAAAGACGTTGCTCTTGGCGACTCTTGCGTACCAACGCGGCTGAAGACATGGTTCTACCAGAGTGATGAATATTAGTGTAGTGAACTTGAAAGCGAAACGTGAGCAAAAAATCACCCACTAGGTCACGGTCAATGGTGAGGATTTAACTGGGATATTGGCCTGTGAGCCAGGTTAAAGGGCGTTGCAAAAGAGGGTGCGCCGACGTACCGGTTTTGTCGCCATCATGGCATGTCGCAGCGACACAAACCGGAGTGGCTCTTGAGCCTCACTTTCGTTCCTTCCCCCCATCATCTTGATACCTGCCTCAAGGTCAATTTCCCTGCCTATTTTTTTTTTGCCTTCCTACTGACCCTACCCTTGACGCCAGCCTTGAATATGTCCAACAAAGGTGTGATCGATCAGGTTAGGGGTGCGGCGCCGCGACAATGGATGCAGTGTCGATGTCCAGGCTGGGGAGAGCCGTGTCTGCCTTCCTGCGTGCGTCCCAGATTTATTCTGCGGCAGTACTACACTGATAACGTTTTTCTAGCCTACCAACGCGACGTCGACGCACACTGGCAAGGTGTACACAGACATTGTCTGGGCTTGTCAATGCTCTCACTGGGGCTCTTGTCTCGGCACATGCGAGGGCTTCAAGAAAGGACAAAGTCGTTGGCCTTCACCTCAGGAGTACATCGCCAATCGCAAGCAGCATCTGAACGCCGGCTGGGGTTATCCTCGTGTTATTACTCCTCAGGAGGAGTACCAGTTGGCAAAGTCCGGTTGCGGATGGGGAGAGTAAGTCGTTTTGACACCGGTTTGGTGAACGCACATGTTGACCTATTTGACTTGAACCTAGCCGTCCCTGGCGTCAAGACTGGGCTAAGCTTTAGGTTTTTTTTTTTCTTGGAACACTTAAGCTTGTGCCCCAGGAACTCCTGATTTTTTGGTTATATGACTTGCTGGTATTCGTTGCTTGTATTACTGTAGTGCCCGTGGAATCGATTGTCAGTGGCCATTTCTGGAACGTGAAATGTATCATCAAAGGAACGATCTGGCGGGCGCCAGGATGTCGGATTAAGTCTAGACCAAGATCGGAAAAACCGGAAAATTGGTATCTTCAGCGCTTGAGATTTGTTGCCCTTTTCTTTCCCTGAACAATCATGATGCAGGCTTACCCGCGACTTCGAGATCGAAAACCTGCGCCCAAATTGACTGGACACAAAGGGTTTGATAGCTTGATTCAAGCTCGCTATAAAGTGGGTCGTAGCAGCTACAGCTAGGAGATATTACTTACTATCCTTACTATCCACAGGCTGTACTTTACTTCCCCACCGATGACGAGCCAAGACTCGTCAGACTGGAGCGGCGTCGCATCGACGGGTTTGATTTTAGGCCCTTGCTCGATCCTGATGCCCAACCTGATGGAGGCACAGCCAATATCAAAGGCATCCATGCGGAAGACTCCTCTGAAGCGTTTCGGTTATTTTATTTTGAACAAACTGGGCGAAATGGGTTCCCTGTGAACGACAGCATCACCAGGGAGCTTGAAGGGTTCACCGATGGACTACGGCGCCCATGGGTTGGTCCAGTCGTTGTGGTATGGGAGGACGATGAGGTGCTAACGGTGGAAACTGTGGAAGAGAAGGCCGAGTCAACGGTAACGTATGTCAGATTGTTTGATCCTGCAATGGAGTATACTGATAAGTCAACCTAGCCAGATTCATAATTTCTACGAGGATTTCGTTAGAGATGAAGGCGTCCCATACGACCGCCTGGAGGATGAAGATCTGGTCACCGGT
>JAYKXP010000294.1:0-33853 GCA_037176845.1 Paramarasmius palmivorus | reverse complement strand
GCGTGCCGCTAATAGTCACACATTGCCTTCCCAATCCGATATTTGCACATACAGGAGCAACTTCTACGCCAAATACCTAGAAAGAAAGCTTCATTAGTAAAAGCCAAGTTTGTAAGAAGATCAACATACCACAATTGCAAGATACTGAGCCCGCCGAATCCAAGAGTGTGCTTTTCGTGAGACCGTAAGCGTATTAGGAATCAATGTGGGGGGGGCAACGATGTCATGAGCAGACAATTCCAGGTCTAGCGAGATCTTTCGGAACTGATAATTACAGTGGGGCCGACAATGTAGCGCCGGATAGTCAGATGGCATACTCAAGTATGCGATTCGACAACTCTGGGCCGTCAACAGCTTTGTTACCTAGAGGTACGGCCTTATCAGCAAATACCGTTCCATGAGTGCCAAGAGACGACACCTACTATACCGGCTGCAGAAGCCATCCAGCGTCATGATGGTATTCCAAATGTCAGAGGAAACTGAATATAACTTAGATGCGTTTATTTCCCGAGTTGTACCGTAGCCGTTCTCTGTGAGATCCACGGTGAAGAGGGTTAGTATAGAGTGCAAAGACTTGCAGTGTTGAGGATATACCTTGGTTCGTTTCTGAAGTAGGCGTGCGCTGCAGGAGCGTCCTGGTCTTCAGCGCATTGGACTTTGTGCTCAAACGTCGCATTTTTGGGTCTTGTATGGGCGAGGAACGAACCGGATGCTGCACGAACAGGTCAATACTAACTAATGGCTATCAGACGTGCGACGTACTAATCCCAGCTTTCTTGAGTGAGCATCGTATCCTATAGTTCTGCCGCTTGTAGAAGCTTGCAAAATGTCAGTTACGCATACAAACGAACTGAAAACAAGACGGCCTACCCTTTTGTTTAGAGAAACCCAGTAATAGACCATCAACGGCTTCCTTTTCGCGGGCCCCGATTGCCCAGAGTATCATTAGGTGTCGTTTGTGTTGATAATAGGCCCGTGATATGATCACTGGGTTATACCGAAGATGACACTGCTAGATTCTGAACATTAGACAAGCTGAAAAATCGTATTGTTGGCCCCTAGAGCTTTCGGCGAGACGACTTCTAGGGTGAACACAGCTGGAGGACGTACTGTGCATGTTCTCCACTCGATGCTTTGTCAGATCAAAGACCTGGATGATGTTGGAGTCGCGTCATGTACAGGTCAAAGGGCTGCTTTGAGTATCCTACTGTAAGGGTAATAGATAAAATCCTGCACAGAGGAGAATACTATGACTAACACTCACCGTTCAAATTACCGTCTGCCGATGTTAATGCTACACATGATCATATATATTCTATCATCCCAATCCCAGATTCCGTCGGCCTCTAAGAAAGCCGCCTAGTTGTAAATCGTAAAGGTAGCAAGAGCCAGAGATAGGAGGTTCTGTTAGTCGAAGGTGCGCGAACGCGTCTCCTGCGCCCGGACCACCATGACATCCTCAACCTCTCATCTATCCCCTTGCAACTTCAAGCCGCTGACTCCATATGATACCTTTAGCTTCATCATAGATCAAATATCGAGTGAAGCTAATCTAAACTTTAACTCAACATATTACTAAAAACATCGCTTATTATAAATGCTTATTCCGATATGCAGAGCTGCTCACCAACAGCTGGCTCATCAAGTAGCCCAATATCCCAAGACCTCTAACGAAAGGCCCCAACATCAAGAATCAAGATACATACATAGCATCGTTATTCCACAGCCCTCCGTCTATATTTGGTCGTCGGGGTCTTCTGCAGGACTATTTCTCAAAGGCAGGGACACATAGCTTCTGGGGAGAGAGGGACATGCATCACCCAAGAAGAATGCAGTTCGGGTTTTTGGCTTTTTCCTGTCCAGGACATGGTTGTCAGGACTTAGGACTCAAAGTCGAAAGTCGAAAGGTACTTTGTCGTCCCTATACCCTTTTTCGTCGTCGTCATGTTCCGCTCCTTCCTATCATAGACAGCCTTCCAGCTGGCAGCTGGCACGACAGGAGATAGGAACAAAGGCTTACCTCACTGTCTGCAGCATTGCTTTCCTCTTCTGTGGGTATCGTATGATACCCCAGTTCTAGAGTTCCGCAAATTGGCGCATCCTGTCCGACTTTGACTCGATGACTCACTGCTGTTACGCACCGTCCATAGAAGGCCCTAGAACTCTACACCCAAGACCTTTCCAATCATATGCTTCAATCCGGAGGTACCTTGTTGACCTTTGGCCAGCTATCCGGTAAGGATCTTATTCTGACATATCGTACCGTGTAACTCAAGGTGCTTGTCCCAGCCATGCTCTTGAAGTCAGTAGTTCTGTTGCTCTCCCGAAAAAGTCGCCCATGCCTTCATCTTGATCATTGGCGATCATATTCGATAATAGGAAAAAGAAGCATCACGCTCAACAAGGTCTGTAAGATGTCCGCTGTAGCTGTAGGCTCGGTGTATTCGTGGTATTCTATATCAAATACATCTAGCATCAAGTTTTCCCTCAATCCTGCGATGACTCGCGACTATATGAAGGAAACATGAATAATTTATATAATAGTCTACTTATAGACCCAATCGTCCGTGACATAACAAGGTGAGAAGGCGAGGAACTATCGTATCGTCACCAAGGCTTCATGGCGAAGCATGTGCCCTAGCCCTGAACGTGAATATCCAGAACAAACAGCTAAATAGTAGAGGTTCGTGTGAGTAACGGCCACTCCGACCGGCGGTCTCAGTTTCTATTCCTGGATACATAACACGTTTGACAACATTGATGATTGGGCACTGAGGAACAAGAGTTAGGCGTGACTTGGAATTGGCGAGAGGATCCATGCACGCACCAGGTAAGAAAGACAAGGGTAAACGATGTATCCATGAGCATCGCCAAGACGCTGCACTCTATAATCAAAAGCTTCAATGTCGAGGCTTAGAAGGCCACGGTACAAGGAGACGTACCTCAACTCGCGAGGTCTTGACTCTCCAGGGACTGATATGACATCCTAGTTTCCTCGAGTCTTGGGTATTTGGTCGTTGGCGGCGCAGCTGCTACTAGAGACATAGGGTGATTAACCACGCCATCCCCACAACCAAGAGTGCTGGAAACGCTCACCTGACAGAGCAATAGGAGGGCATGATGCCGATTCAATTCCGTTCATTCTTCCAGCATGTCTGACTGAGTAAATGCGATTGCGTTGAAACCGATACCCGGTTGAGCATCGGAGAAGGCTGGTATCGATGCGGCGAGCGTCTAGGACCTGTATCCGTGCACGAAAAAGACATCTAAAGCGGAAAGGTCCCTGACAGCTGAAATACAGCAAGATGTTCAGCCTCGTGGTTGAGCACGAAAACCAAGACGCACCGTAACCTGAAACCGGCCATCCTGGTGACGGCGAACTAGCCCAAATGATGGTTGTGAAAAGCATCCTCCGAAAAGAACGATCAAAAGTAAACGTTGCATGCTGTACTTTGATCTCAACCGGTGGTGCTTTTCGTTTTTGAGTCTTGGGTATCAATTTGGCTTGGGAGTTGGGGTGATCGAGGGTGTAACCTGCCCAGACGAGATCGTAGAGCCCGTGTTCAACGCGGATGCGCGTTCCTTTTTGAGATCTTGACTTGTTTCTTCGTCAAACCAGCATGATGCACTTGATCTATTGTAAGCATCAGAGCTAGAGACTAGAGACATGCTAGGTAAGGTAAACCTCACCGTGGGCTTGAACGTAGTATGCTGACCACGGCGATCTCGAGGTCATTGGGGCCGAAGATTCGCCTCAATGCCGATCCTAGTTCTGTGACTGGATATAGCCGCAGCAAGAGTTCTGCCAGGCTGAAAAGGAGGTTGGTCGCGTCATAGGAGATGATAGATCAAATAGAGTTCACCTGGCGAGCAGCTCCAGCTATCGCTGACTTTTCCTTTGATGTCGTCTCCGCCGAATTTTGACTTGCGACTACCTGTAGGCAAATAAACGAACGTCATGGTTCGCACAAAGCGGCAGCAGGATTGGAGCGCTTTGTTGTCCACTTTGCGAACCTTCAGTGCCGCAGCTCTCGGCTGAACATTCTGAGCTGGCACTGTTTCCGGCGCTGGTGGTGGTGGTGGAAAACGTATAAGAGAAACATTCGTTCCTGTTAAACGACGTGATTAGAGAATGTGTGAACGTTTCTGTGTGGAAAACATACCTTTGGCCTCTAGAACGTCATCCTAGTTGTCTCGACCGATGCCCAAACTCTTTCCAACAATCTTTCTTCCTATCAGAGCACCAGCGCATAGCACTGATATACGAGAATGACTCTTCATCTTTGAGAGACGAAGTCGATCCAGGAAGAGATGAAAATTGACATTCGCAGAGAACGAGAGTGTAGACAATTTGGTCAAACATTAAACGTTGAGCCGTGGATGCACTTCATGGGCATGAGATAACGGGATATCTTCTAAGCTAGTCAAACTTGGTTTCGTGCGCTGGGGCATGTGTATAGACACCGCTACCGCTTTGGGTATGTGTGGTCCGCTATTGAGTGTGTTTCGGGCGTTGATATCTGTGGTTGTAGGAAATGCTTTCTTCGCGCCCTGCCAATGGCTACGGTTGATATAAGATGCTTCAGGGTGTGGTCTTGACGATTCTGGAGAGTAGAAAGAATTAGAGCAGGTCCATGTCATGAGCCTTGTAACTGACCGTCAGGATTCCTTTGCGACGTTTCGGTTGGCTTGCGTAGCCTATACAGCTGGATGAGGGACCTGGTCGGAGTGGGAAAAAAAAACTGAATGGTTCTACCTGTTGATACTGTATGTCTGCTAATACAATGGGTAGCGTTGACCTGGGCGGAATGGTGGTGGTGGTGATGAGAAGAGCAAAGTCCGCGCGACTCTTTATCCGCTTCTCCCATCATCGACAGCAGCTACCACTCCAGACGATGCAATCCTCTTCCAACTACGACGCTAGCAACCATTTCAGGTAATCCTTCTTCAACTTGATTTGTTTCTGAACTTATTCCCAACTGCAGATTCGCTGGCTATCCTCAGACAACGCTCAAACCCAAATGTCATCGCCTTGCCCAATAGCGCTACGCGTTTCACTGCCCCCAAAAACATCGAAATCCGCCATAAGAACTCCAGCCTTAAACAAAGCATGTAGAGTTCATTTTTTGGCTCCAGGGAGGAGAGATACAGCGGCATGGGACAATATTGGCCGTCTAGGTATCCCAAACTTGCAAAAGACGCGTCAACCTCTTCACCCGGTCACAGCACCATTCGTCGCCGGCACCAGGAGAAGAGAAGAAAATGCTAGTCTTGACTAAAATCAGATAGCTTCCCTATCTGAACTCCTGGATTCCAACACCCACATTTTGCGATATCGATACGTCGACCAGAACCTCTATTCCACGCAACTTCCCATCCCATTCCAACTGTCCAGCCCATCCTATCCGAGCTGTCAAGTGCATGGCCAAAGACAGTCCCTACCCTAGTCTTCTTCCGCACGTTGCACGGCTAAGCATCTTCTCGACACTTCCTCCACCACTCCGCATCCCACATACGTCTACCTACGCCATTCAAGCCTGCAGAGCGGTGCCATCCTCGTTTCCCGTGGGTCATACTACGGATAGGATGGATATTGGATACGAGCGTCCAAAAGAGGCGGAGGATTTTTAGAGGAGCCAGTGGTCGCGAGACAGTCGAGGAGAAAGACTTGTTGGGCAGTACCGCTACTCCCAACACACCATTCCTCGACACCTTTACAACCCCAACAACGTACACACGATCTGCAAGTCATACCGAACCCATAGGGTACCGTCAATTTACTCAAGTAGCTGCTAAACGTGTATCAAACAATGTCCACTCACCCATTCCCCGCTCACTCATTCTCACTCCTTCGACGCCTACCTCATCGGCCTGAGCGCGTCTTCGGGAACTCGCCATCATATCCTCTGAATTAGAGTCAAAGGATTGGTCAATGTTGAAAGGATACACGACCCCGACCCAAATCACACTCCCGCCTCCCATTGTGTGCTCCAGTGCTTGGCAGCCCCCAAACCTCTCCAAACCTGTCCTACCGACTATGTATACCTCTGCCGGTGCTTTGGCCGTCAACGACACGCTCTCGCACCTTCGACTAGAGCGTCGGGGAGACACAGCTCGTTTTCCATTTCGACAGACCTTCCGACACGGTTTCAGGCTTCCGCCAGAGCTCTGTAATCACTCGTTACCCCTTCTCCTGGTGTGCCTATTCTCCGGCTGGGTCAGATATGACTCTTTCGGGAGGTGGTCACTCGCACCAAACACCTTCCTTCTCTCACATTCAGGCTACATCCGCACCCATTCCTTTCGCTCCCATATCCATACATCGAACACGAGAGGATCTGGATCACATACCTTCGTAAAAGAAGGTTCATTCCCGCGCGCAAGACAATACACCTTCCCGGAATGTTCAATCCACGCCTACCCATCTTTCACCTTCCATATCTCCTCTTTCACCTCACCCCTCTCGACTCCCGGAAGGGTGCTTTCTATCTCGTATTGTGACGAGAATGTCGCCCCGGGGCGACGAACATTCGGACTAGGAATGTACACGGGATCTTCCAGGTATACCTTAACCTCACATCAAACTCTCACCTCGCCCACACGCCTCCGTCCTTTCAGCCTCCCGCTCCTGCATTCCAGCGAAGGATTCACTTCCTCCTTCATTCGAGTGCTTGGTGCAACACGCTTCGGTACCCACAACATCACCCATACCCCCGAGAACGCCGGAAGTTCGACCACACCACATTCTACACCACCAACACCCACTTTATACCCCTCTCGCTCATCTTTCATGGTACAGGGACATGCTTCCGACTATCTCGTACCCCCAAACGCGGAGGATCTCCACTTATTGGGGTGTGGTTACGAAGCGAACGCCGAAAAAAGCTCTACATCCACGTGACCATATTCTACGACACGGGGATGTTCAGCTGGCCTTGAACCGTGGCGGTCTTCATGGCTCTGCGTCGGGGCAACACCCCATGAAGGGTGCTCTGTGTCGTGCACGAGGCGGATTTTGGGACTAGGTGTCTTTGGATGTGCTGGCTGGGTAGCGCACCACTATTGGTAGCGGGTGATTGGCAGTGTTTACAGAGGCTGAGAAGGGTATTTAGGCGCCAGAGAAGGGAAAAGATGTCTCGTGTATTCCGAGGAAGCATCCAGGTACGTTTCATGGCTTCTGCACCTCCTGCTTCGTATATACTCATCCTTGCCCTTTCGTTCCAGAGACAACGGCGAGCTCAGTATTGTTGTGCTAGAGCCACTTTTCTTCATCCAAAGTACAAGTGAATCATAATCGTATGTTCTATTCATCCTAGTATATACTTTCTTCGCTAATCTTGCTTTCTTTTCTGCAGCTATCTCCTGACTCGACCAGTTCATTATCCCAAGACCCAACATCATTCCTGCTACCGTCCTACCCGAACCAGGGCTATAACCCGCCGACACAGGCGTCTGCATGCTATATATCCACGGCAGTGCAACTCAACCTCCGGCTATCCACTCCAGGCCTCGCAAACATATCCGATGCACGAAGGCCTCAAGGTTCCCCGCAATCCCAAGATCTCATGTGGGTACATGCCACGCCAAGGAAACCCATACGCACATATCATTCAATCAGTTTTGAGCTTCGCGACCTGCTTGCCTTCCTTGACACCACCGCTTTCGACGGAAACATCGATGAAGTGTTTCTTTACACCTCCGTTGGCTTCCTCGACAGCGACTCGGACGAGGGCGGCTTTCGCGATGGAGATACCGTTTATTCTCCGGCTTCGGCTTCGTGGTTCTTCATCGGCGTACTTGACCTTCCTCACCTTTCTCCCCGTCATTGGCGTCGGCGGCGTCTCCTCCTAGGCTAAAGGCAGCGAAATGTAGCTTCCGGGCCTGGCACAACAAGGATATCAGTGTTGTCGTAGGCATCACTTTCCTCTTTTTAGGAGTTGGGGTTCTTGGGTAAGTTTCCATTAATCTTATCTCACAGATGTTAGGCTGAACGTTCCGATCTGAGGAAGCAGTACTTTGGCAAGAATGTGTCGGAGCTTTCTATACCCCTTGGCGTTTCAAGCTCCCATGCACACAACGGCAGGCCGGAAAGTTTTATGGATCCACATATGTCATATCGAGATGATCCGGTTCGCATTTTCTCTACTCTATCTCAACCGTCGCCTCTAAAAGGAATTCTTTCCAGGAATGATAACGAACAATAGCTCTCCAACGACGAATGCAAACTCGGTGGCAGCCGAAGCTTACTACTCAAACTGCCGTCTTCAAAGCTCCAGATCTCAAGGATTCTCGGATATCATCACGAGGCCGACCTTGCTACGTCCCAATCAGTGAACCGTTGAACTTGAGATTTGAGACTCGGAAGATGCTTCGCTCCAGTGAGTCCTTTTCCAATCTAGGCCATACTCTCTGATGTTCAACAGTCCGTTTCTAGCGGAGTTTTCTCGTCCAAATGCGGTTGGGATGTATCGGACAAGTTGAAAAACAGGCCAAAGCTCTTCGTGATTGATTTCTGTGTCAAGTCTTGAACTCTTCGCGACGTGGATTCCCAGGATAACAGAAAAACCGGCGCATCAGATGCTGCGACTCGATGAGAATCCTTTCCAAGCAAGTTCGCAAAACGTGGGCAGGTTCACATGTCGTAGACCGTGACGCCCGTGTGTCCAAACTTGAATAGGTTAAGTTGGATCTACAGGTACTGGCTGTAGAACACCGCAACAAGGAAGCACCGGCGTGGGTACCTGAGAGGATTACAGCCTGCCAACGCAGCTTCTACTTATAAGGCTAGTGCTATGCGATCGACCTTCTCCCGCAGCTGACGTATTCCCCGAAGTACTCGAAGCTCGTTTGGCTGGTCATCATCTCAAAGGATTGAACGGTCCGCTTTCATGAGCATGCTGTATACTTAGAAGCATCTCTTTGACGTCCTGTGTTCGCGCGAGTTGGATATAAAAAACAAGGAGCAGGGCCGGTACGAGGTGAGTTTCGGTTAGTGTATTTGGGATGCTGTAAATGTTGACAGCGTCTGATGACAGGTTGCATTTTCTTTTCTTCGACGATCGAAGGCGTGTTAGGACCTTTTGACATTCATAATGTATCTGTCTTCGGCAGGGGGGAATCAGTGCAAGCAGCCGTGGGTCGTTCGTTGTATCTTGTATTTGGGCGCTTTTCGAGAGTTGAGTAGTTGGTATCCGAGTTCAGAAGGTATACCCAGCTTGCATTCGAGACAACGTACATGTAAATAGAACTTTTGAAATCAACACGTTGAAGACATCAGATCGATTTAAAGCACTAGCTGTCACACAGCCCCTAACACAACATTCACTCTATCTCCCAGCTGCAGCTGGAAATCACTGACTACCAATAGATATATACCGATCTAGATGCCCACTATCTCACTTGCTCTTCTACCAAAGCCTCCACCTCGTTGCCAGCATGAGCTTCAACTCTTCCCAGGTCGTTGTTAACGGTCCTGCGATCAACGAAGTCAAGGGTAAACAAGTCAACAATTCACAGACAATTAACGCAGAAGTTGTCCATATCAATAGCCAGCGGGAGATGGAACGTACCGAGTACGATGAGGTGTGCATTTTTCCAACTGGGGCTGTTTGTCTACTGAAGTCTACGTAGTTTGAGGAAGTGAAACGAGGTCAGATTTACACCTTAAAGAAACTCCATACTGAGAGTATCTCCAACTGGTGGGAAGAGGAATGGGAAGAGAAAGATGGGGAATTGGTCCATAAGCCAGCCAGATCAGCCCAAAGGACAATTTGTACGGTACAAGTGCGCCCAGACCAGCAAACCAAATACACCGCGCTCATCTACGAGGGCGATGACGCAGACTTCTATTGGAAGCGTGACTTTGAGCGCTTTTCTCGTGCTGGTCTAGTGTTTGTTTCTGTCATTTCCTCGAGTCCACAAAACTCTCACTGACAGCTATACAGGGCGCCTGACGCATGGCAGCTCTGTGGCCTAAATCGTTCCAAAATTCCTTTGCTCATCTTCCATGACGGTAGGTCTCTTTCCTCTCCTTCAATGTCAGGTTTTAATCAAGGTTTGTGGGTAGAACTGGTACCTCTTGGAAATTTCTACAAGAACTCGTTCTGGGGAAATCTTTATGTTTACATATTGGCTGTACGTCCCAAATTTGGTTTTCCTGTTCCTACAGCTAATCTATCTTGCTCTTAGAACCAATTTGCCTGCCACGAGTCGCAGGTATGGTTGAACATGGGAGGAAATCTGTGCAAGGGAATCATTGGGCCTTTTATTTCAATTCACTCTCCAAACACACCCTTCGACATTATCGTTCCTCCCTCAGCACAAATGCTGCAAGACGACATTTGCTTCAATTTTTTTCAGCAATCCTTTTCATCGCAGTTGGAACAACACATTCTGTATTACGCAACCCTTCATCGGACACGCACATACCTCGACTATCTATTCCCCGCGTCAACAAACTACCACCTAACCTCAAATCACACCCACTCTCACTGGACGGTCGACTCTCGCCTCAAATCGCTATTTCGCAATCTGCCGCGTCCCCTCTCACTGGATATCACCGATGGGCTTCGTTTTGATACCGTTTACTCCACTTCACGGGGGGCTGTTGCGCGATGGCCAAGGGGTAAGGGGTTGTGGAAAGTATGGCGCTCCGAGGGGCTGATGGATGAGACGGAAGTGGGGCCTGGGGATGGGTTGATTCGGTGAGTGAGGATTTTGTGGTTTAGTTCCTTGGTGCTGATCTCTATAGTTTCAAGCTAGATGATCTAGGGGATATCAGGGTTTCCTTCGAGTATGCTCGGGAGGACTTCAGGAAGAGTTGGTTGGCACAAAGTTCAAGGATCATTGATGCCCATGGGATGTCGGGAATGGAAGAAAAATGCTGTATGTCTTCCCCCTTCATCGTGTCTGGAACTGGACTCATCATCCTTCCTCTCAACAGTTGTCGTTGACCCACCCATCTTCAACCTTTCCACCCCGTGGTTTAGACATCAGCAATACCCCTTCGCACTTGAAAACCTCCCATCCATCTACCTCTTCATCTACCCACCTCCCTTGTCAATATCCGAATGCATATTATGGGAAAAGGGACACACCAAAACCCACTTTTGGTCTTTGGACGAGAATGGTCGATCTGAGATGTCAAAGGAGGAACGTAGGCAATGGGAGATTCCGGAGCTTGCCCTATCATTTCGCTGGGATTATGTACATTTGCGATCATGGCCAACCTACACCTACACTGCCCTCCGCAAGTGGCAAGTTGCCCGCGGCTTTGAACCTACCACCGCTGATTGGGCTCAAAGTCACGGGTATCTAGAGCTGGAGATTATTGGTGGAAAGACAGAAGAAGCACGGTTTGAAGGCGTTAAAGGTCTGTTGTCCTCTTTCTATCCTTGGTTCCGAATTGACTTTGGATTCTTCAGATTATGTATCTTATCTCAGCAAGTTGAGTGAACAAGCTAGGGAGTTACGAATAGGTACACCTATGCAAGTTCAATGTCCGTTACCAGCCCGCCGTCACTCATGGCCAACCAACGTCTACACCAGCCTCCACAACCGGCAAGTTGCCCGTGGCTTTAGACGTACCACCAAGTGGACTCAAAGGTTTGGGAGTCTCGAGTTCGAGATCATCGGCGCAAAGCAAGAACTTGAAGAAGCACAATTTGAGGAATTCCAGGGTCTGTCACATTTTTCGTATTCCCGTTCCTGAATTGATTATGATCCTTCAGATTATGCATCCTATCTCCGCAATTTCAAACTAGGAAGTCAGTTAGCCTGTACATCTGTTCTGTGCTAGTATTTACCATCCCACTTCACAGGAACAGCGTTCGACATTCTTGACCTAGAATACGAACTTCAGTCTTCAGCTCGTCGTCGGAGTATGTCACGGTTTACCTCACAAAATACGCTTCAAACATCCCCTTCCGACGACCAAGGCAGTCTACCACTGCCAGAACAGAACGAGCTTTCGTCAACCCAAGGTCAGTACTTCAACCAACCAACGTGTGTAAACTCTTGTGCTGATATTCTCTTTTGGAATTTCAGATTATATAGACTATGCCACCAAAGTATATGAATATTATGTGGAGTTACAACTTCGTACATCTGTGCGAGTTCAAGGTCAGTTGCCCCATACATCTCTTCCATGCTAGGTTTACCATATCACTTCACAGAAATAGACACACCTGCCAAGCTTCCGCTCACGACACCTATGCCAAAGCCTTCACGAATACCTGTCCCAAAATGGAATCCTCGACGCAAGACTTGGAAAACGTTAGTAGCTGGTGCTAAGGGTTCCCAAGTCGGGTCCCATACTGGACGTTCTCAGGCTGGGGTACCTTTGGTGAAGAAGCAGCGCAACACGCCAAAGAAACCAACAGTAATACCCACTGGCAGGAGATTCAAGTAGCTGATCAGTGAGTCGAGCATTTGTTTTGTGTAATAACGTCGTGCTGAGTGTTCTCCAGGTACTCCGAATCCGCTCAGATGTCTTTGATTTACTTGCGATATTAGGACTTTATTTTGTTTTCTGTCATGTTATGTACATCTGTATAGCCGTTTTCTGTAACGATTGTTTGATTTGTATGATAGTCTACATATGCACTCAATTGTCCGTGATGTAACACTATCGTATTGTTGCCAAAGGTCCATCATAGCTCCGAAACGTCCTCGCATCCGCACCGGTATGTGTACCCATCCATCTCTGCTTCAACCCATAACCAAACATTCAGGGTAGACACCTTGGCGGTTACGCCGTATAGTAGAAGTGTTGTCACCGGTGTAGCTGCTGCTAGACATAGAGACAAGGAGAGTGAGTGCACGATTACGACTACAACAAGTGTTCGAAATGCTCACTTGACAGCGCGAGCTGAAGGGTATGAACCCGACGCGTGTTTGACTGACTAAACATGGCTGCCTCGACGTCAGCTTCTGCTTGAGGTTAAGGTATGTCGCAGAAGCTGGTATCGATACTTGACAACAAAAGCCTGGAATCTGTAGCCATGTTGAAATTTGACACGAAAGCTTCTGACTAGAAGCGAAGCTAACAAGACGTTCAGCCTCAGAATGCGAGCACGAAAATCATACGATACATACCACACTTTCGCACTCTTAACCAGCCATCTTAATCCACCGGGAGCGCTCTTCGTTTAGCCTTGGGGGGAATAGTAAACCTTGTATACTGTAACCTGGCAGTTATCGATGAAATTTGAGTCACGACAAACCCAGAGAGTGGTGCTATTCGTTCGGCATCGAACTGAAGGTTAGGATCAGCGATAAGCATTTCGAGGTCTAAACCTTCAAGACGATGCCCACCATATGCATGATACAAGGCTAGCCGAAGCTCAACGAGAGCAAGCTGGGCGGTTTCGGAATCGGATATTCGTGTCTGTCAAAGTTGCCGCGGTATACATTGATTCGCTGTTGAGAGCTTTAGGTTGCACTGTTACCGAGAGGTACGGTCCTGTTAGGGAATACTGTACCATGCGCGGGAGGCAGCAAAGCAAGACGTTACCTTGTGGGCGTTCGAAGGCTGAAGAACCAGTGTCGCCACGGGTCGTATGTAGCATGCCTGAGTTCCTGCTGCTGGAGAACGAGTATGAGCTGCAGAACAATAGTAGATAGGAAGAACTTACCGGCACTGACCAGTCTGGACCCTTGAGTAAGGGTGACTCATTCTCGCTAAAGAACATTCCTGAGTCTGAGAATCGAGTTCAGCGCAACTCCCAAGATAAATGATCGTGAACGCTTACCTTCAGCAGTGCGTATTTTCTCGGCATACTAGACCACCAGCCCGATCCTGCTCTTGTGGATCCCCTTCGGTATAATCATGACATTCCATCTTTGCGTTGATTAAAGTGCCGGGCTAGTTGGAACGGGATATCAGTAAACGAAGAGCTATAACGAGACGAAGGCCTACCAGTAACTGTATTCAACCTTGCCCATCTTCTGATGTCTCCTCTTGAGCGTTCACCTATACTCGAACCAGGTGGTGTTTCGTAGAGCTCGAGGCATCACGTTCGTCGATATAGCACCCGGTCATCGGTAAGAGTTGTTGATCCTTGCGCTAAATATAACTATCAGCGAAAAAGAAACATCATACGGAGAAGTATACAGACGTACCAAAACATTCATCCGCTGATATCAGCGAGCCGCTACCAGCATCCCAAACTTGCCTGCACTGGGCTTCTGGATCGAGGCTTGGTGTGGGCATAACTCCTAGAACTACACTTTCAAGCCTGATTCCTTGACGACGTAGAGAGGCAAAACCCACGCCCACATCCAGGGGTGTTTATGCGGCCTCGACTCTGAAAGCTTGACTTTGGAGGATATGGGAGAGAGATGGGATGAGGCCAAAGGGTTTACTGTTGCTGCAAGACCGAGATAGTTGCGTATCGAGGAGGAGGCAGGTGCGGGTGTAATGGCATGAGTCATGACAGCGGAATGGTACCGAAAAACGACGTTCCTGAGTTCGCCGACTTCGCCGAGAATCTAAAAGTGGGACTCTGAGGCATGAGGTTGTACTAGTAGACGCTGCTATAGCTGATATGATATCAGTAAAGCACATTACAAGCACGACGAACGGCGGGTACTTACCCCTGCGTGTTGTGCAGCAAAAAACACAAACCCAATCAACCATCTCTTTGCGTAGGTCTATCTTCACCACGGTACCATCATGAGCACACTCGCGACTTTGTGGAATGGACGACACAAGAGTCGATAGTGCGGGCGAGAAAAGGGAGCAGGGGGAATGGTGTAATGCTCGGGGGTGTTTATGGTTGCGGTATGAGGACAATAATGATAGGGAAGGCATTCAGCCTGCAGAGTTTGGAGAGGTGGGAACGGGAAACGTGTAGCGTGAGAGGTAGGATGCAGAGGTAGAACACAGGCGAACGGATGGTGTTGTAGTGCAGGCATGGGTGTAGGAGGTCGCTGCACGCTGAATGATACAACGCAAGCCATAGACCTCACAAAAACCCTGGTGGTGCGGGAGTGAATGTGAATGCGGGATTGGATATGTCGCTGGAAGGGGAAAGGTCTTCCGAGCGGGGGTGTAGGTATGCAATTGAGAACAGTGTTCGTCACAGTTCCTTCGTTGACAGCCCTGCATCCCACAACAACCCTTCTAGCACAGTAAGGCTACGATAGGGGATAGGGATGGGATGGATGTGGGGGATATGAGAGGAGGAGCGCGGAAGGTGTGGTGTGTAGGTAGTGTCGGCGTCTGGGGAAGGTGTATCGCGTTGTTCAACGTGTATAGGCTGAGGACACGGAGGCTGTGAGATGCGGCATGAGGCAGAATGTACGTTCTGGGATGCAGATCGTTGTTTGAGAGCGCCTCAGATGGGAGATACGGGTTTGGGAGCGCAGGGTACGATATCGAGGTTTGGGTGTGCTCGGTTGACCTTTATCTCGATTCCGGGCCTTGAAAATTCCAGGTAATGATGGTGACGGTTATATGAGGTTCTCCTACTGATAGGGAGCCCTGAAGAAGGGAGAAAAACACGCTTTTGGGTGTGCTGAACGACGGCAGGGGAATGGTACCAGATGGTACCAAGACGCCCCAAATCGACAACATGTGAAGGCGTCGGTGGAGACTGGCGACAAGGGCAGTTGTATTATAACTGCCATGGTGTCTTTGAGGTCCTTTGGGTATTATAGCGCAGAATGGGAGTGTCGTTGCGCGTTCTGAGCCGGGAAGATGGATGTTGGGCAGCATTTTCCAACCTGCTCTAGCCGTACTCCATCCTCCTTCTCCGCATTCTGAGGCTACGATAACGCATTTTTGGGGTATTCTCCGGGGTAGAATGGGATGGTTTTCGAGGGATTGTGGACGGGAGAGTTGGAATAGAAAATGGGTATGCGAGAATATTGACATCTTCCTAGACGCGTTGGCGGATGACTTTTGGGCTGACTGGGAGTATTTTCTGAATTTCAGCTGTCTCTGTATTCTTTGTCGAGGTCGTCGTTGAGGAGAGGAATGCAGAGAACGACGAGGAAGAAGGATGTTGGGAGTAGCGGAAAAACAAGCTTCCGCCGCGGCTTTGATCACCACCACCGATGACCCCAGCAGACCATTTTCATTCAGCTTTGTCAAACCTCAATAATCTCAAGGGATTGGATGTCATCTCGACGTTGCAATAGGTATGCCTTTCTCGTACAAACTCACCAGCAACACGCTCCAGGATAGTACTA
This sequence comes from Paramarasmius palmivorus, assembly GCA_037176845.1. Taxonomy (NCBI): domain Eukaryota; kingdom Fungi; phylum Basidiomycota; class Agaricomycetes; order Agaricales; family Marasmiaceae; genus Paramarasmius; species Paramarasmius palmivorus. Next base: position 17,659 of record JAYKXP010000294.1, on the reverse strand, counting down.
GTTTTCCTTGTTCCGCACGATATACATTCTTGCCTTCATCTGAACAAATAGGTATCATGGTATCCAGTGTCCATTGGTAGAGTCTGCAGGTATGTACATCGCGTCTATTCCATGCTAATCTTTCAACAGTGATATGCACCGTTCTACCCCCAGCTCGTTGACAATCCCTGCTCCACTCTTCAGCGCAACCGTATTTTCTATAACACTGGCGCAGCATGGTCAACACCTCCAATAAGTACAACGTTCAGAACACCTACCTCCAAACAGGCCACATCTAGCCTCTTCCTTTTCCGCCCCTTGGATGTTGAACGTTGATCTCCAACGTCAAAGCAAACCCAAAACCACTTCTACGCCTTTCTCGAGTCCTGGGACCAAAGCGCCCCCCGAAACCAACGATATCAGAACGCCGATAAAGGTGTTCTTGGTACATGCCGGTGTTTGGGGTCAGCAAACGAAGGTATTGAGACTCCTTGAGAGAGTCTAATGTCGTGTCAAGAGCTCGTTGTGTGTATCGTTTGCTTCATGCGTTACCTCTCCTCTGTACATCCATGCCCTGAAATCAACAATAAACAATCAGCGTCTGAGTTCAAGCTTTGGGTACGAAAGTACGAAGATGGGTACTAACCAAATGATCGCAATGTATACTTTAATTTGGGATCCTCATTGAACCTTGGCGGACTCGAGCTCAAGGGCTATTCATTGCCTGTAAGAAAGAAAGTAACATTAGTAAAACTAGGCACGAAGTACGTTGACGAATGTACCTCAACACCGAAACCCTCAGAAGTAGGTACATCTTCCTGTTCATCTTCTCCCTAGTAACCACAACGGCTACTACTTCTTCTCCCCAACTTCCCCGTGCTCCTACAAACACTCCCACTACGCAACGATATCCAATTCCACATACTCGGGCGCCGTAGATGAGCGATAAAACGCATTCATACATACGCCCAATGCCATAGAAGCATCCCAGCCGAACAGAGGCAAGGAGACGGGTAGGCGTTGTGGGGTGTGGATGCTCGCCTTTGGGGATAGCCAAACGCAACATAACGAGTAACCGGCGCGGGAAAAGATCTTCCTAGGAAAACTAGGGAGTAGTATGAACACGGAAAAGGGTAGACAAGGGGTGTGTAGGCGTGGATTGGAGGTAAAGGTGATTGCGATTTCTTCATCGACATACCTGGCTACTCTGCATAAAACGGGGCTTCTAATGCAATGAGGCTATGGCTGGAGGACAGGGATGGGGTGGATGTGGGGTATATGGGCAGTGGAGCGTGGAAGGAGCGGGGTGTAGGAAGATATATCGCGCTCGTCATCGTGTTGAGCACAGTGTTCATACCGCATTCCTTCGTTACTCCTGCAGGGTAAAACAAGCCCATCCAACGCAATGAAGGACATGGATAGGCTGGAGGTGGGGGAACACGGTAGGTGTAGGTATAGGTGTGTAGGTAGTGTAGTGTCTGGGGAAACGTGTGACGCGTTGACCGTGTAGCTGAGAACAAGGGAGCTATGAAGTGCGTCATGAGGTCGGATGCACATCCTGGGGTATTAGCTCTCCTTTTGGATCGCTTTGAATGGAAGATATGGGTCTGGGAGTGCAGGAGACGATATCGAGGTTTGGATGTGGTCGGCTGGCGTTCATCTCGATTCCTGGGCTTGAAAATTCCAGGTAATGATGGGTGACAGGTATATGAAGCTCTCCTACTGGTAGGGAGCCCTGAGAAAGGGAGGAAAACACGCTTTTTGAGTGTGCCGAACGACTTCGGGGGAGTGGTACCAAAACACCCAAAGTCGACGGTATGTAAAGGTGTCGGTGAAGACTAGCGACAAGGGCAGTCGCATGATTCTTGCCATGTTGTCCTTGAGGAGATTTGGACGCTAGAGCGCGAGATGGGAGTGCCGTTGAGCGTTCTGAGTTTGGGAGATGGATGCTGCATAGCAATCTCAACCTGCTCTAGCCGTATTCCGTCCTGCTGCTCCAGATTCCATTCTGAGGCTACGATAGCACACTTTTGGTCATTCTCCAGAGTGTACGGGAAGAGAGTGTCGAGGGATTGAGAACGAGAGAGTTGGAATAGAAATGGTTATGCGAGAATATTGTCATCGACCTAGACGCGTTTGGCGGATGTTCTTCGGGGATGGCCAGGAGTGTTGTCTGAGGTTTTAACGTCTCTGAATTCCCTGTCGAGGTCGGTGTTGTGTAGAATGATGCAGAGAGCGCTGTGGAAGAGGAGGTGTTGCCATTGGGAGCAGGATGAGTGTAGCGGAAAAAGAAGGTTCCGCCGCCGCGACTTTCTTCATGACCATCTCATTCTCAGTACCGCTTTTTACACCACTCTCAGGCTCAAACCAGCATTGGACCTGCTCAAGAGGGTTAGAAGGATATATTTGGTTCTTCCAGAGTCTCAGACTTGCCAATCCAGCGACAGAACTTAGGTACGTGTATTTCACCTCCACTTTGTAGCACCCTAGCGCAAACACCATCAGCTAGTCCGTTCCTTATTGACAATGAATGCTCAAAGAAGAATCGGAGACAAGGCCTAATTCGCGCCAATTTGTATCCGGTCAAGGTGAGCATCATGCTTTGGATCATCTCGACACGAGCTCATCGTTCTCGAAGACCACCAGAACACAAACTCCATACCTGGAGGGCACTACGTATCATGAGAATCCTCGAGAGATTAGGTCTAGAAGCATGTCAGCTCCTGGACACCCGTCGAAATCTACACGCTGCATGCTATTCGGTAGCGCTCTGTACTCCAGTCATGACATCTCCGGCATCCCTCTCTAGGATCCAAAAGCAACATATTTGAAGCAGAGATGTACAGTAGCAAAGTTTCAAGTTGCTAGTTACTGTAAAATGCCACTAATACATCGTCCTTGTTCCCCGTATAACATCCGCCGTCCAAGTCCGATACCGGCGCGACTTCTACGCCATGGGCTTTTACATTCTCGATGACGAACCTAGAAAGAAGGCTTCGTCAGTAGAAGCCAATTTGCGAGAAGATCATACCAACGAGAGGGCTTAACGTTGTTGTTCCATCGATAACCCTGATCTGGAAGAGTATAGACCAGAGATCAAAGTCGACACATTTCCTTGTCTCGAGTGCCTTAAGTGGCGATATCAACTCTGAAAGATAGTGTTAGTGCTCCGGGAACAAAGCTGAAGCTGAAGATACAACCTACCAGAGTTGGTTTATGCGCGGCCCAAACTCGACTGCTTCGCGCAAAACACTCGAAATACAATGCCGCAACTGGGCTTCCGAGGAGTGTATCACATAGAAGAGGAGAGTGACATCCGAGGTTTCGTTGCGCTAGATAGCCCGCGAGAACCAAACATTCCTCTGAACTCTCCCCTCCGGTTTATCTCGCCTCCACGCCCATCAACCAGACCAGAAGTATCGCCGGCATCGAGGAAAGAACGAAGGGAGTAGACCAAAAGGCTTTAGCAGCGGAGCGAGGTACCGTCCTGGCTTGCTATAAGAAAAGCAGGCACGAATCAGTGACAGCGTTGAGGCGAAATCGTTGCTAAAGAGACATACCCCTTATTCTTCTCTCATGATTATTGGGAGTATTGAACAAGGCCTCGCAGAGTCGGCACCAACGGTTCACGGTTGTCCATGCTTCTGGTCGAGAACACAACACCAAGTCCTACATAGGCCGGTCTACCGTATCTGGAATCTACAACATTCAATTAAGCATGAAAGCTGCGAGGTAACGAATGTTTGAGAAACGTACCTTCACTATTTCATGTACCTATCTCAGTGTTCGACTTGTTGTTAGGCGGTACCTATCTCGCATCTTCCTTGTCGTCCGACCTTGCAGGCTTTCCTGAAGATAATCAGCGTCAGTGAAAAAGAACAGCCACATATCATACCAGGGGTATAGACAGTGCCATGCTGACGGCTAGCGAGGGTGCCAAACTGGAACGTGTTATCCACAGGCTTATCATCTCCTTCCGACGTGCTGCTCTCCACCAACCCCGAACATCCAACCTCGCTGAAGTCTTTCTCAGCCCTTCCTGTATGGGTTCATCTTTCCCTGCAGGTTGCTTCCCCTGCCCGGTACCCCGAGACGCTTCGTGCAGACAAATACCTCTAAAAGAGGATATCTAGCGGCCGAGACACCGAAGTTGGGGGTTTTACAATCATCCCATGCCCATGTTGAACTTCCTGGGCTTGGGTATGATGGCCAGAGAAGTTGTAGCCTTGGGAGTGCAGGAGAGAGGCGGGAACGGATGAGGGTGTCTACGAGAGCTTGGAGGCAGTGCTCAAGAAGCAAGTGCGCTTCTGGAAGCTCGATATCTCCTGAAAGGCGGATCTCGAGGAGAAGAAGGCGGAGGTGAGGCGAACCGAGGATGCGGGATGTGACAGCGGCGTTGTCTTCGTTGTGGAGACTGGAGGGCTCAGATGAGACGTGACATGACATACATGACATCCGAGTGTAATGCAGTCGATTTGATAGCGCTGGAGGTGAGGATTGAGGAACGGATGTGAGAGGTGTAGGTGTAGGTGACGTGAGGTGCGGAATCAAACAGGATGTTCGCGCTTGCCATTGAGACGGAATTGACTCGTTGGTTCTGGGATTCTCAGGGCAATTGAGCGTATTCGTAGATTGTCCAAGTCTTCGAGGGGTGCCGGTGATGTAGCCTGAGATTGGGTGTCTCTGGGGTTTTGCAAAGACAGTGTATTGGTGTCGCGTCTGAACTGATCATGCGCGTCGGGTGCTTCCTATGGTTCGTAAAGCTGTAAAATGAGAAAATTAGAGAATGTCTGCGAATATACTTGAAAGAAAGCTTACTAGATAGACTGTAGCTGAGCGAAAGGACTCATCGTGGTGGTGGTGGTTGTGTGAGAGAAAGAATCTGGCCGCGGCTTTTCTTTCGACGCGACCACCACGAAACACCAGAAAGCTATCAGCGTCGTTTATTCAAGGCAGGATTCTGCGTTGGAAAATCCTACAAGCAATCTTGTATCTTCAATAATCCCGTGGTACGTGTCTCATATTTACATACTGCGAATTCCACTCATTCCGTCTTGACTCTTCAGCGTCATTTTGGGGTCTCGTCATGATGGCCTTACCTACTGGGCAGAAGCACTAGGCCTTTCAAGGTACGTAGCAAAGTTTACCTATCGATGGCTGTTGTTCAAAGCTGGAATCGAATAGCACAGCTCCGAGCTACAGTATGATCAGTCGACGTTACATACCATGGCGTTACGAAGCTACCTCAAGGCACTCATGTACAGCTACTCCAAACGCCTACCGTCAACTCAAAAATATTACAGCCGAAGAAGAACAGCACAACTTATACTCGAGTAATGTTCAATGACGTGAACGAAGAGGAGAAGGTCACCTACGCCGAATGGAAAGGCAAGAAACCGGAATATCAAAAACGTATACATAGCACATTTCTCTACGCTGGGAGAGTCGACCCCGAGGACGAGGATGATGCTGACGCCAGTGCAGGATAACTGTGTAGAGGAGAATAGGTGGGATATCAAGAGGGTGTTTTGGTTGATGAGAGAGTATGAGACGAATGTAGGTGTTTTTTTTTGTTTCGTTTGAGGGCTTGTAGGCCGATGCGTGCTACAGGAAAGCTTTAGGTCGGACTTTGCTGTGATCAATATATCACAGCAGATAAGGGATCCAAGGAAGGCGTAGGCATAAGAGGTAGTGGTATCTATTGTATGTTTATCTTATACTCTCTTGACACATTCTGTAGCCTACCGTGTATAGATATGGCGGTCTTGACTTCAAAAAACTCCGCGCGTCTAGACAACAACATGCGGTCTTGAAACTCGAAGTTTATCTTCCTCTTACACTCTCAGCTGGCGCAGAAAAGGTATAAAGCCTCGACCACGGTACGCCTGCCTTTCTTCTCATATCAAATAGATCCTTATTTTCGTCGTTTCTTGCAGATCATGAAGCGAAGCTCCAAGCTGTACCCGGGTGCATCGTGACCCGCAGATCCAAGACCATGATTGCACACGCCAGTCATCCGGGCATTTGTTGCAGCCAAATGCCATAGACTGCCTCATAGTCTCCACATCCACTCTTCCTGCCAATTCCCAGCGCCAACAATGTCGGCGGTAATCAATCATTCAAACGCGGACGATCACAATGGAAGTCGTCTATATCAACGCCCAGAAACCGATGGAACATACCGCTTCCGAAGCGCTATGTATTCGTCCAAATGAGGCTGTTTATTCACTATGAAAAATGGCGTGAGGTGAGGTTTAATCGATGTATTTGGGGTGCTGTAGACATTAACAGCCTTCGATGACAGGTTACATATTCTTTGACGCTCGAGGGTGTATTAGGAGCGTGTATCGTTATCGATATCGATTGCATCGTGAATATCAGACACTCGTAACACAGCTATACGCCTGTCTTCAACAAGGGAAGATCCGATCAAGTAGCTCTGGTCGATTCGCGTCACCTCTGAAGGACTCTTGGCAGGATAATACCTTTTCAGCGAGACGAGTATATCTCAATGGTAGCTGAAGCCTACTACTGAAGCTGCTCTCTCTCGACGGAGCGTTGAAACACGTCTTCAAAGCTCCGGCTCTCAGGTCGGATCGCTACAACCCACGCCACCATATACGGAAGACTTCATTCCGATCTTCACTCTCAGCACTGACTCGGAGATCTGATGGTTGATTCCGGCGTTTTCTCATCTGAACGCGCCTGGGATGTGCGAGCTCAGAAACTAATTCAAAGTTCTTCGTGGGTTTTCCCTAGGCTTCGCAACACATCAAGTCTCCAATCACCTGTTCCGACACACAGGTCTTTCCACGACGTACATTCTAAGGATTTACAGCAAAACCGGCGCCTCGAACGCTGCGACTCGATTAGAATACTTTCCAAGCAAGTTCCTAAACTGTGATTGCTGTAGAACGCCGCAACGAGGAAACACGGGCGTGGGTGCCTGCTCACGCAGGTTTGTGCTATGCAATCGACCTTCTCCCGCAGCTGACGTATTCCCCGAAATGCTCGAAGTTCGTTTGGCGCCTGGCTATCATCCCAAACAAAGCCGTCTGCTTTTATAACTTTCACAGGAGAATGTCGTATGGACGCCTCTGTTTTACGCCCTGTGTGCACTCGCATTGGATACTAGAACAAGCAGAGCTGGTATGAGGTGAGTTTCGGTCGATGTATTTGGGGTGCTGTAAAGGTTGACAGCATCTGATGACAGGTTGCGTTTTCTTCGGCGATTGAGGTCATGTTAGAAGCGTCAACTCATTGTACAGCTCTGTGGCGCATCTGACATTCACAATGCATCCATCTTTATCGCAGCTGCTTGAAGTTTAAGCAGCTGCGACTCGTTCTCGTTGTATCTTCTTCCCCGTTTCGAAGGAAATGCGTAGGGTGTATTCGAGTTCAACGGGATACCAAGCTGTATCGAGACAGTGTATAGTAGATAGAACGAAATGAAAAACCATACTTTTGAATACAACACGTTGAAAACACGAGGTCGCGGCCCCTAACACAACGTTCACTCTATCGCCGACCTGCAGCTGGAAATCACCGACCACGCACAGATAAATAGCTATTCGACGCCGACAATATCACTTGCTCTTCTACCAAAGCCTCTAGCTTGTCGCCCAAATGAGCTTCAATTCTTCCGGATCCCAGATTATTGTCCATGGCCATGCCATCAACAATGTTGAGGGTTCCCAAGTCAACAATTCGCAGACAATCACCGCAGAAGTCGTCAATTTCAGTGGCCAGCAGGAGATAGAGCGTACCGAGTATGACGAGGTGTGCATTCTTCCAAATGAGGTTGTTTATGTGCTGAGGCCTGCGTAGTTTGTAGAAGTGAAACGCGGTCAGATTTTCACCTGTAAGAGACTCCATACCGAGAAGAAACAAGAATGGGAATGGGAAGAGAAAGATGGGGAATCGGTTCGCAAAAACAGATCAGCACAAAGGACAATTTGTACGGTACAAGTGCGCCCAGACCAACAAGCCAAATACACTGCAGTCATCTACGAGGGCGATGACGCACACGTCTGGTGGAAGCGTGACTTTGAGCACTTTTCCTGTGCTGGTCTAGGGTTCGTTTCCGTCGTTTTCTCCACAATGTTCTTACTGACAACTACACAGGACACCTGAAGTATGGCAGCTCTATGGCCTGAACCACTCCAAAATCCCTTTACTCATCTTCCATGATGGTAAGTCTCTTTCCTCCCCATCAGCATCAGGTAGTAACCAAGTTTGTGTGGTAGAACTAGTGCCTCTTGCGAATTTCTACAAAAAGTCATTCTTGGGGGATTTTTATGTTTACATGTTGAAAGTATGTCCCAAATTTAGTTTTCCTGTTACTATGGCTAATCTATTCGTCTCTTAGGAGCAGTTGAACTGCGGCTGGAACCAGATATGGTTGAACATGGAAGGGAATCTATGCAAGGGACTCGATGGGCCTTGTGTTTGGATTGGCCCTCGATCCACATCTTTCTACATTATTGTTCCTCTATCAGTACAAATGCTGCAGGAAGACATCTTCGTCAATTTTCTTCAGCAATCCTTTTCATTGCAGTTAGACCAACGCCTCCTGGAATATGCATCCCGTCATCAGACACGCACATACCTCGACGAGCTACTCCCCAAGCCAAAAAACTCCCATGACCACTCTCTCTGGACAGTCCACTCTCGCCTCAAAACGATAGCTTGGGATTTGCTGCGTCACCCCCCACTGGACATCATCGATGGGCTTCGTTTTGATACTGTTTACTCCACTTCACGGGGGGCTGTTGCGAAGTGGCCAGGGAGTAAGGGGTCGTGGAAAGCAGTGTCTTGTCACGGGCTGGTGGATGGGACGGACATGGGGGATGGGTTGATTTGGTGAGTCGGGGTGATATGGCTTAGTTTGTTGGTGCTGACATTTACAGTTTCAAGCTAGATGATCCAAGCTATGTCCATATTTCCATCAAGTATGCACCATTGAACTTTGTGGATGGTTGGTTGGTGCAAAGTTCAAGGATTGTTGATGCACATGGGATGTTGGGAATGGACAAAAGATACTGTACGTCTTCCCTCTTCATTGTCTCTGGAATGGGACTCATCATCCTCTCAACAGTCATAGTTCACCCACCCACCTTTAAGCTTTACACCCCATGGTTTGAACATCAGCAATACCCCATGGCACTTGAAGACCGACCACCCATCTACCTCTTCTTCTACCCTCCTTTGTCAATATCTGAACTCATTTCATGGGAGAAGGGACACACCCAAACCTACTTTTGGTCCTTTGACGAGAATGGGCAATCTGAGATGTCAGAGGAGGAATGTAGGCAATGGGGGATTCCAGAGCTTTGTATGGTGGCTGATAGATTGTATCGTGGAGATTTGTGGTCATGGCCAACCGACATCTACACTGCCCTCTGCAAGTTGCAAGTCGCCCGTGGCTTTGACCCTACCACCGTTGATTGGGCTCAGAGTTTGGGGTATTCAGAGTGGGAGATCGTCGGTGGAAAGGAAGAAGAAGCGCGGTTTGAAGGAGTTCATGGTCTGTTGCATTCTTCGTGTTTTCGTTCTTGGATTGACTTTTGATACTTCAGATTGGCATTCCTATCTCCGCAAGCTGCGTGAACAATATACAGAGTTACAACTAGGCCCGCCTGTGCTAGATCAAGGTCAGTCACCCACACATCTGTTCTGTGCTAAGCTTAGCATCTCACTTCACAGAAACAGCCAAAATTGCCGAACTATATCGCAAGTCCTCTCCTTCAGCTTTTATTTGTAATCTGACTATTAATTCCTTAGAAAACAAGCCTTTTGCATCCTCTTCTGACGAGCAAGGCACTCTACCGGAGCAGAAAGAGCCTTTGTTGGCCCAAGGTTAGTGCTTCGCTCAACGCGTATAAGCTCATGCACTAACGTTCTCAATTCTCAACTCTCAGAGACACCGAAAGAAGAGACAAAGAAAGCCTCATGGTGGTCCATGGGAGGCTAGCGATCGCCCAGGTATCAGTGGGTTCTTCTGCTAATTAACGACAATGAGGACAATTTCCGACTTTATGTACATCTATTAGTTCTGGGTTCTGGGTTCTTGAAGTTGAGCTCCAAGTGTATGTACGAGTGAATGAAAATCATGTATTTATTCATCTTTGCGGTATACGGTTTCCACATCATAATCTCGGTGCGAGCAACATCGAGAACTTTGCCTACTCTACACCCCGATTCAACCACCCGAGAACCGACTACCCTTCTATGTTTCACGAGCCCGAGCATCGTGAACGATGCCTGGTACCAAAACAACGGCTCCAAACCACTGTTAACCATACTGAGAGCTTAAAAGCTACGGAAGGATTCACCCAGCTCACGGAGCACTGCACCTCTTCTAGTTCGGAGGTGCAACATCAATGTTTGGCACGCTTGAGTGTGGAATAGAAATCCCGGACGGAGGTTGGTGTAAATAACGGGGGCACCATTAGCTGTCCTGGGTACATAACACGTCCGATGTTCTTGTACACTGAGGAGCGAGAGTCAGCCATGACTTGGAGTAGGTAAGAGGATCCGGGATGCACGTACCCAGAAAGAAGAGGCGAGAACGAGAGGTACGGGTTGCCAAGACGCCGTACCCCAGAACTAAAAGGTTCAGCATCGAGAGTGAGAAGGCTGAAACAGAAATCGCGAGATCTCGGGAGACTGATGCAATCTTCTTGTTCCTTAGGCCGCAGCAGTTGGCAATCTGGTCCTTCAGTGTGGCCGCCCCTGAAGAATACAAGTAGAATGAGCGCACGAGCCCCACCACAACTAAAGGTGTTCAAAATGTTTACCTGACAGATGAAGAGTCGAAAGGCACTGGGAACGGCTTCCAGTCGCCGTGCGGTATGCGAACCTTCGTATGTCGAGATTGCTGTTGTCTTCGCTGTGGAACAATGCTAGTAACACAAATAGCAAGGTGATGTTCTGTTCAAAGTAGGGTTTCTAATTGCTGTGCTCCAAGCAGCTAATTAGCACAGCAAAGCACATAATTCCTTAGCAGCTAACACTAAATGCTTTGGAAAAGCATTTAGTGTAAGCTGCTATTATGTGCTTGAAGCAGCTTTATAGCAGCTAAGCCAATATGATTTTAGTATAATATAATGATAGATCCATGTTATATTGGAGGAGTGGAGGAGAGGTATAGTTAGCATCATATAAGTGCCTATTGCATGTCCTTATGCAACAATGAATGTCTATCTGTTTTTTTCTGGCTAGAACACTGTAGGAGCATGTTTACAAATTTATTGAACAGATATATGAAGTAATACATCATTTATGTCTATGTGGAAGAGTTGGTGCATGTCCAAAAGTATCTGCAAATGAGGAAATGTAATGATGGGCAACACTATACTTGATATGATCAACTTCTGCTGGGGGCTATTGGGGCATGCTGGAGGGCTATAGAAAGTGAATTCTTAGAGAAATATGTTCTAATATATCCTAAAAGCATGCCCCTACAATTGAGGGGCAGAGAAATGCAAAAAAAGTGGTCTAAATATGGTAATTCAGGAAAATGGCATATTGGATCTTGGGCTACAGGCCAGATATTGACATGGGGTAAGTTGGAGGACCTAGATATATTAAATACAAGCCTGGGAACACCAAATAGTATGTGGATTAGTGGGATGATGGTGCTGAAACATCCAAAATACTGAAAATCTCTGAAATTGGAGGAATAAAATTACAGGATGGGATGTGGTGCAGCTGGAGCTTAGATATTGTGGATGAGAGATGATATATATGTCTCCTGGATGGGTTTAGAGTCTTGGGGAGCTAGCTATTTTTTCAGATTTACTACACTCAAATTTGCTTTTTTTCAGACATTGGTAATACTACACCACAGGAAATGAGTGGAATAGGCTAAGACTTGTTTGTAACCCACAATGAAGTGTATAGATAATGACTACATAGCTGCCCAAGCATTCCTGTATGTGCAACACCTTGTTCAACCCAATGTATTGTACAGTTATATAATACAGGCAGTAATACAATAGCACCTCAGGAAAGCATCCCAGCACCAAGGGAAGTTCAGAATTGAGTTCATGCATTCAAAATACACTTTCCTACTATGAAAGAACATTTTTTGAATACATCTGTATGTGGCTATCCAAAAAATTACATTTTTAGGGGTTTTTTTATACTGGAGCATGGGGATTGCTCCTAAAATCACCAAAAATGAATGGAAGACCATTCACTATGCACAGAACGAGAGTATCAATTGCCTCCATGAATCCCATGACAGGAATCCATATGCCACATGCATCAATTGTTGCACAATTACAGAAAACATGTAATATGAATGTAGTATTGCAAGGAGTGGTCTGGGGGCTTGGGAAACCTCAAAATTGAATTCAGGGTGAAAAACAAGTCAAGAATACATCCAGGGTTGAAGGAAATCCATCCACAAATGACTTCATTATGCATATATCAAGTTAAATGCATAAGTATATGTGATAAAGTCAACTTTAACATATCTCAAGCTACAGTGATTGCATTCCTTTCAACCCTGAATCATTTCTTAAGTGGTTTTTCACCCTGAATTCAATTCTGAGGTTGTCAAAGCTCCCAGATCACTTCCTATAATACTACATCAACATTACATGTTTTCTGTAATTGTGCAAGAATTGATGCATCTAGCATAAGGATTTCTGTTGTGGGATTCATGAAGGCAATGAATATTCCTGTTCTATGCACAGTGAATGGTCTCTGATCCATATTCATGCATATTTATTATCTGCTTCAGCATGCTTTAGCTGCTAGCACATAAAAGCACAGCAAAAGCAATTAAGCTTACATGCTTTGTAAAGCACATAAGCCTTAGCTGCTTGGAGCATAGCAGTAGCACAGCACAGCAAGCAAGTAGAAACCCTAGTTCAGGGTGGGATGGAGGCTTACCTTTACAACAAAGACGATTGAACCTTTCTGAACACATCTCCATGCCCAGCTTTCACGTTCGCGTAGTACATTGATCTTCAAGGTAGGTGATTTTCGAGCCCGAGGCTTCGATTGTGATCCCAGTCATAGGTGATATGTCGTCTTTGTTTCTTCGGCTTTGGATCCTGGGCCAAAGAAGCATCCAAGTTAGCCTAGGTATGGAGCAGGGCAAGTGAGAAGAGAAGCACCTCGTGGAACCTGGTGTGTTTCTTTCTCCCAATAGTTACTCTTCAAGCCCAGGCCCAGTCATTCTCATTCGGCTGACTGGTTCTTAATGCTGGAACTCAAAGTCAAGTGAACACCCATTTGTTGCAAGAATGCAAAAAAAAACATCATCCCTTCGCGACACTCATCTCTTCCCCCGAACGTAGTGTGGCCATCATAGAGCCGATCATCTAGGCCAAAGTGCATCCAAAATCGACATGCCAGCGAGTGAGATATTTGTCAAAGTGAGCGTCGAAGTCGAAATGTCAATGAGCGTGCTTTTTGGGGTACGCTGGTGTTTGGAAGGCGGCGAAGCGTATTTGGTGTTGAGAGAGGAATGTCGTGTCGAGGACTCGCTACCCGTATTGTCTGGTTGATGTTGTCTGATGATCTTGTAGAAGCGAAACGTAAGGTCGAATATAAAAGCAAGAAAACAGGCACCAACCTTTCGAAAGATGAGACTACCCACAGTCAACCATCTTCAAAGTTTGAGGGTGCTTGTGGCTTTGACCGTGTTCTTCGTAAAGAAATGATGGTTGGCTTCTATAGAAAAGAAAGGTATAAATGAGTTTAGGTGTGAAGTACAACTTGGAAGGAACGTACCTCAACATCCAAGGGGGAGGCAGGATTTTTTTTTAGTACATAGGGTCAAAATTTTTTTTAAGGGCTGGCAGAGGGAACCGACTGACCACTGCCTACTATATATGGAAGGTGGTTCCCATGACGTCATACTCCTGCACCTCAAGAAGAGAGAGGCGCTCAGGTTTCTAAGGCTAACTTTGTTCATGATTATAAGGTTTATGTTATCTCGACCTGCCTCTGGTACTGCCGCCGTGAGATTGAAGGATTTAGACCCAATTCGATTGTGCCAGAACGGTGCCTTGGGCAGCTGTGGTCGAGGTACTCAGTAGACCATGCTCTCGAGCCACGGAACCCGGTCGTTCTTCTACAAGGACCACATGCCGGTTTCCTTCCTCGGGACACTGAAACTGAGAAGTACAATGAGAAGGCACGGGACTCTCAAAGGGCATATCTGTTTTTTTTTCGACCCTTGCTAACAGATCGCCTTGCTCGCACCTTTGGATCCATGAAGTAGGGCAGCCGTTCGAAGATAAATTGTCAACTCAAAGGAGGTGCACCGCCGGGAGTTCCTGCATGGCAAGGCAGAACAGGTCAACGCCGCCAGGCGCCGATACTCTTTTTAGAAGGGTTACGGGGAGATGTCTGGGCGCTAAATAGTGTGTGTTGGGCGTCGTATGTACACCCATCCCTTTACAGCTTCCACAATAAGGAAAACATGTTTTTTTTTTCCCTTAATTAGCACCTATGGATCATGCAAAGCTGCCCAGACCTCAAAAAAAATTTCACTCAAAAATTTTTTAAGGACCGCCGGGGGCAACCGACCGACCGACCCTATGTGCCAGAACCACGGCCCGCCACCCCCTTGTCAACATCACTTCTCCTTCTCGGAAGCAGGTACTACATATACCAGCTTCCGATTCATCTTTTCCCGAATAAACACGGCGACTATTTTCGACTTCTCGATCTCCTCAGCTGCCCACATTGTTTCCCAATTTCCAATACTCGGGATACGTACAGCTTGTGCCGACGTCCACAAAAGCGTTCAAGCCGGCTCATGGGCGAAAAGATAGACTTTGTGGGTACTATCGGTAAGGCTGTGGGTAAACACAAGTGTCGGTGTGGATGTTCACTGTTGAACACAGCCGCACGCAATTTGCGATTAAGAGACCTCCCGGCAAATTGCAAGAGTGAAAAGCTCGTGGAAGGGGTGTATTTGGGTGACGAAATACTTTGGCAAGATGGGCGGTGTGGCTAAGGGTGCGGGACGTGGGCGTAGATGTTGTTTTTGGGGATAGTTCAAGGCAAAATGAAATGAAAAAGGACCTCCTGTCGAATTGAAGGAGTGACATGCTCGCGGAAAAGGAAAGAGAAGGGGTGTTTGGGTTTGGACGTGGATTGAGGGTACGGTGTTCATTGCGAGTTCTCAGTCAATGTACCCGGCTGCTCCGCATGATACAAGCCTTCTAGGGGATAAGGCTACGAGTAGGGGATAGGGATAGGGTGGATGTGGGGGATATGAGAGGTGGAATGCGGAAGGTGTGGGCAGGTGTAGGTAGTGTCTGGGGAAAAACGTGCGACACATTGTTCACCCCTGAGGACACTGGTGCGAGGTCTGGCATGAAGTTGAGTGTACTTTCTGAGTTGCACACCGCCATTTGGAACACCTCAGATGGGGGATATGGGTCTGGGAGTGCAGGAGAAGGTAACGGATATCGAGGAGGCATAGTCACGGCTGGCTGACGTTTATCTCGATTCCTGGCCTTAAAAATTGCTGGTGATCATGATATTAGGGGGGAAAGGTTCTGCTGTCAATGCAGAGCCCTGGCAAAGGGGAAAAAACGCGCTTTTGTGTATGCTGAACGACGGCAAGATGCCCAAAATGGACGACATTCGAAGATAACGGTGCGAGGTAATGGCTCTGGCGGTCAGACTCGTCTATTTCTCGGTGTATTTGGAGGAATTTTGGGTGCTATTGCGCGAGAGGGGGGTACTGTCGAGCCACTTTGTAGGTCGGTCGATGCTGCGCAGGTATGTGATTTGTCGTCTTTGGCGGATGGTATTTGGGGGCTGGTTGCGGGTGTTTTTTGAGCTTCAGATATCTCTGTGTTCTTTCAAGGATTCTTTGTCGAGGTCGGCGTTGAGGAGAGGGGCGTAGAGAATGACGAGGAAGGATGTTGGGAGTAGCGGAAAAAGAACCTTCTGCTGTGCCGGCTCTGATCACAACCACGACCACCTCATCTTCGTTACCGCTGTGAGGCTTATAAAACGCTTGTGAACGAGTGAAATAATATGCCAAGTTGTGCGAGCGGGGTTCGACGTTGTCAAAGGATCCGTACTATCGACACAAGAAATCAACTAGCACACTAGTTGAACGTCTACAAATCACTAGGACACAAGGGAAGTGTACGAGCGATGAATGAAACAATGTAATATGATAATATAGTCTCGATATGATCAAGACAACGCGAGCCAACCTATAAACCTATCTATAACTATTCCTATACGTTCCTATGACGCAAAATAACCTATCGAACCCAACAAGGGTAAAGACCTATTGTTCCTATGAAGGCTATGGTTACACTAGTCGAACTAGCACGACAACCAAAGGCACTGATTACACTAGTCGAACTAGCACGACAATCAGGCCACCTATAAGCTAGTGGGGCTCCACACTAAGCTTTAACGACACTGGTGGGGCTCCACACCAAGTGAAAAGAGGGATCTAGTGGGGCTCCACACTAGTCCAGAAACAATCAATCCTATCCAAAGAGTCTAGATAAACTAGCTCTGTCCTATGGGTATCTCAAAGTTCTTAATTTCACGACTCTAGTTCAATATAGAGAAGGGCTTTTCAAGGTTTTATTTTCTAAGTTATTTTCTAAGCACATGTCGCCTCTATGGTCAACGATAGAAGACAAGAACTCTGCTATTGGTGCACTAGGGCTACGTATATAGCGGGGTAATTGCTTGAGAGCTTCCTAGGGGAAACCCTGCTGCTTATATACCCGCGAGCGTACATATTTTACATATAAGTGAAAGTGGACACGATAAAGTAATAGTAACTATGCAAGAAACGAGAACGAGGAGAGGATTCTGTCCATATGAAGTAAGTATCTACCAGAAAAGGAAGGTTTGGATATATATTGGTCGGAATTCGACATTATTTTGCAGGACTGCGAGTCATATTACTTTTTGGTTGCTAGGAAGTGGCGCGCGGAGGCGCTGTTCCGCGTGGTGCGTTTCGGATATCGGTGCTAGGACATAGTTATTCCGCTCGGAACTTGCTAGGAGTCCGATCTCGACCGAAACGCTTCGGATTCGTATCCGAGGAAGGTAGGCTCTATGCCCTTGTAGTTCTATATTATATTTTCTATGTCCTAGGACAGTCCTGGCACAGAATCCTATCTGTTTCCTTGTTATAGGACTATATGTCCCTCACTAGTGTCCGTACTAGCAGTAGGAATCCCAACTCGAAGCTTGAGGGATATTCCGATCGATATGTGAAAGCTGTTAAGCCCCCATATGGTCCTCGTATCGATGACCCGGTTACTCGGACATTTCTAATCCTGGTAACTCTGCTCTCAAAGGTGACTCGCACCTCCAGCTTCTACCGTATTTGGTATATAGCTCTGATTCGTCCCCTAGGGTCCTTCTACGCTGTGGTAGTTGGTCCTCGTTCACTATCCCATCTCATATGTCCCATAGCGCGAGTATAGTGTAGCCATATGACCTACTAGGAAGTCTACCATGTACAGTAGCATGTCCTCGTAAGGTCCCAGCCTGGTAATAGAGTGTAGATACGGTCTACAGGTTTCGACGCGTACCTAGCGCAATCATATAGGGCTAACGACGACATCAATGTCTATGCGCGCGCAGCTAGTATTCACTACGCAGTGCATGCCTATCTTATTCTTCGTCATATGCGCACTACTAGGTTCCTAGCAGTGATACC